>JAXRKP010000643.1:240000-250120 GCA_037039925.1 Doris montereyensis | reverse complement strand
CCAGGACAGGGCATCTTAGGAAAATCTACATATTGTAGGTTCCGGAAGCCGGGCTGGCACCTTACCTCACGACAGTTTAGAGTGCTCCTGCTTTCAAAATGGCACACATGTTGTGTTTTCATATATTGTCACAAAATTGTATTTGGTTCCAATATATCCCATAATTTTTTTGTTTTGTTTTTGTTTGTTTTTGTTTTGGGTTTTTTTGCAATACAAATTAGATATCTAAAAGATAATCATACGTAATCCGAATAGTTCTTATTAAACTTTCCTCACCTCTCCCCCTCCCCCCAACACATGCTGCATAATTTAATTAATGCAATGACTGTTTGCTAACGCTATCACTACTATCATTTTACTATTTACACCACCTTTACTTTACTAGTATTACTATCGTCCTCTATCACCACAACCACTGCCCTAATATTTGTTCTTTTCTTTCTTTTTTTTTTTTTTTTTATTAGTATAAGAGATGATTATAATGATATTTATACTTGTAGAAATTTTGACTATTAAATGAACTAGGATAGGGATGAAATATAGTAATGGTCATTTTGGGGTTGCCTCTGCGGTCTGTTGTGCTTCCATTCATCATAGCTTTTCTTGTTTTCTTTTTTATCTCCTTGTTTTATTGAATTCATTATTTCAAAACAAAACACCACTACAAACATGAAAAAACAAAAACAAGAAAACATTAAAAGAATATAAAGATGAAATAAAATAAAATAAAGCAAAATACCTGACAAAACATCCGAATAACAACCATCCCCCCCCATCCCCCAACCCGTCTTTCAGTCAGTTGTAATTACGTGTGAATATTTCCTTTGTCATTCGTGATATTGAAATATCTATCGGGTGATTATCTTTTAAACGAAAAAAGGAAATATTCACCAAAAGTTTGTCTCTCTCTATTGGTGGCATGGATTCCATGTCTTCTCTTTTTTAGTCTAGGAAGCACGCTATCAAGTAACAAAATTCTTCATCAAACGATGAATCCATTTTCGACTGACTGACAACACACTGTGCTGACGAATAGAATAGGTTCCTTTATCCTTTGGAAGGTTGTCACAAGACTTCCGAAATGGTTGTTATTCGGATGTTTTGTCCCGGGTATTTTGCTTTATTTTTATTTTATTTTATCTTTATATTCTTTTAATGTTTTTCTTGTTTTTGTTTTCATGTTTGTAGTGGTGTTTTGTTTTGAAATAATGAATTCAATAAAACAAGGAGAGAAAAAAAGAAAACAAGAAAAGCTATGATGAATGGAAGCACAACAGACCGCAGAGGCAACCCCAAAATGACCATTACTATATTTCATCCCTATCCTAAGTTCATTTAATAGTCAAAATTTCTACAAGTATAAATATCATTATAATCATCTCTTATACTAATAAAAAGAAAAAAAGAAAAGAAGAACAAATATTAGGGCAGTGGTTGTGGTGATAGAGGACGATAGTAATACTAGTAAAGTAAAGGTGGTGTAAATAGTAAAATGATAGTAGTGATAGCGTTAGCAAACAGTCATTGCATTAATTAAATTATGCAGCATGTGTTGGGGGGGAAGGGGGAGGTGAGGAAAGTTTAATAAGAACTATTCGGATTACGTATGATTATCTTTTAGATATCTAATTTGTATTGCAAAAAAAAAAAAAACAAAAAAACAAAAAAAAAAAAACAAACAAAATTATGGGATATATTGAAACCAAATACAATTTTGTGACAATATATGAAAACACAACATGTGTGCCATTTTGAAAGCCGAGCACTCTAAACTGTCGTGAGGTAAGGTGCCAGCCCAGCTTCCGGAACCTACAATATGTAGATGACGCTTGATACTGGCACTCTAAATTACCCAGAGACAGTGCACAGAAAGCGTTGTTTCAGGACAGAGCCATATTCAACTATATATCCCACTAAGGAGAGGGGGAAAAAACAAAACAACAAAAAACAAAGAGAAAGAATGAGAAGAAGAGAGAGAGAGAAGAGAGAGAGAGAGAGAGATAGAGAGAGAAGAGAGAGAGAGAGAGAGAGAGAGAGAGAGAGAGAAAGAGACAGACAGACAGAGACAGACAGACAGAGACAGAGAGAGAGAGAGAGAGAGAGAGAGAGAGAGAGAGGGGGAGAGAGATAGAGAGAGAGAGAGAGAGAGAGAGATAGAGAGAGAGAGGAGAGGAGAGAGATAGAGAGAAAGAGAGAGAAGGAGAGAGAGAGAAAGAGAGAGGGGGGAAGGAGGAAGCTAGGAGATAGATAGAAAGAGAAAAAACAAAGATATATAAGAGAGTTTGATTGAAATGAGACTATATAACAAATCTGCAATGGTCGAATAGACGTTTATCTGCTGACGTTCGATATACGTCTACCAATCTGAGCGTGGAAAAAAAAAAAAAAGAAAAAAAGAAAAAAAAAAAAGGAAACATTCCTCAAAGGGCTTCTTTTAAAAACATTGGCAATAATCAAATCAACATCCATTGTTGTAGATTTTGTGTCCATCTAGAGAAAAACCTCACTACACACAAAATCTTTGATAGGGAAGATTCAATTTTCCCTATCAAACACGTGGGTAGTGTATAGTATTGTTTCTCTAAAAAATGAAGATAAATATTATTTTTCTAAATTATAGAGAAATAACGAATTCTGCTCGAATCTTACCATAATTGGATGATGCTGATTTCAACAGTGTTATTAGATTTTTTATACGATCAACGGCCGCTCTGCTATGGTCATTTGAAAATGTCCCTAGTCCATCCCAGACACCCACGACGCCCACGCCTTGTGACGAGACGCGAGGAGCGACGGTGGTGTCGGTGAGTTTCGGTCACAATAAGTATTGTCCCTCAATACTTATAAAATCGGTAATGAACTACCCGGTACGGATCAGTATCCGCAATAAGGATCTTCTATGTGTGCGTTGTTGGGTTTGATAGAGGAATACTCATACTTAGTCGTCCTTATTCATACTTATCCCGAAATCTCTCTCTCTCTCTCTCTTTACCAGTTAACCCGGTGATTTTTTCCCTTTCTTTCTCTCTTTCTTTCCTGATAGGCGAAATGAAAAAGAAGCCAAAACTTCAAAAAGCTATGAGAATGTTCAACAAGATAAATGGATTTGGGATTTTTAATCAGTGATTGAAACATACATTATTGTTATATATATATATATATATATATATATATATATATATATATATATATATAGAGAGAGAGAGAGAGAGAGAGAGAGAGAGAGAGAGAGAGAGAGAGAGAGAGAGAGAGAGAGAGAGAGAGAGAGAGAGACAGAGACAGAGACAGAGAGAGAGACAGACAGTCAGACAGATCGTACAGTACATATTCTAAAAAACACTGAGCACCTGGCTCTTCAGTCCTTGACCGTTGGTTGACAGACATGCACACACATAACGAAAGTAACATGAGACGTAAGTGGATGACTGTGTGACCAATTTGATTCAAGGTTTAATCATATTGACATGATAATCCTAATGGAGAGTGGTGAAATGCCTGTTAACACAATGTATTACAGTTGTGGAATCAAATTAGTGGTGAATACTTTGTCTCGCCAACAAAACAGACCACGGGGATATGCATGTTTCTTCTTGGATGAAATTAATTCACAAAGGACATTGGATGATGTCAATGTGATAAATGAAAAATGAGATATCAAAATGGAAAAATTCTATTGAAATGTATCCGATCCACCTAGAATGTAATATGTGGTGACCTTCAAAAGACATGTCTGTAAAAGAACACGGAGATACACGCATCATCCATCCACAAATGAAGGGAAGATAAAAGGATACATATAAGCTCATGACCTACCAACATGGCCCAGCTACCATTTGCAACAAAATTCAGAAATTGTTGAGGGGAAAAAAACAACAAACACACTTGTAAACAAACAAAACTGGGTTGAAAATGTTGCACAAGAACTGACAGACAGGCAAGCTAAACAAATAAATTGTTGTTTTTCTTTTAAAAGGTAGACGACAGGCTGGCACGCGAACTTTTAAGGGAAATAAAACCGAATGACACATTACACACATGACATGCGTCATAAGACAACAGATGGCTCTACAATCGGACACACACAATGTCTTTAACAGTACTATTTTGTAAAACAAACATAAAAATAAAAGCAATGAACAACTGACAAGCTGACACCGTGTCCATGTTAGATCATTTAATAAATGTTCTTTGAGCTCTAAAAGGTGTCACTAAAGGGTTAGTAAGTTCAAAGAAGTAAAGGGACACGCGCATTAAAGTCATTTCGATCATCATTCAAAATTGATGAAAGAGGTGGTCAAAGTAAATGTTCACGCATTGACTGCGTGTTTAATTGAAATTTCCCCAAAAACAGTGATCTCAAAGTAAATAAGGGGGAAACATCAAGATGACAGACATGTGGTATTTGCCAACAGATTCCGCGAACAATGCTTGAATGATTGTAACCATATTTGAAGATGATGCCAAAAACTGGAGACATTATGTTAGTTACGCTGGTTTATTTGCAGGAAGCGAAAGCTAAGTCAAGTTAAGTATAATCAACTGGTTGATGTAAGTTGGTAGAACATTCTCTGAAATTAAAAAATAGATTGAATCCCTTCTTCAAAATGCTTGGCTTTATTTCAAATGTATCCCGCCTACCATCATATTATCATCATGTCTAGTACCTGTCTTTATAGTTAGTCAAGTAAAGTTAAAGAAAATCAAGTTAACTATCTGTAAAGGATTGACAGTGAAGTATGAACACTTGCTTTCTAAATAAAGACGTATTGGTAACTATAAAGAGATCTACAAAGACAAGAGAGCTGAGAGATATAGAGAGAGATCTGTCTATCTAGAGAGAGATTTAGAGAGAGAGAGAGAGAGCTTCTCTCTGACTCTTCCCCTGTTCGTCTCTCTCCCTCTCTCTCTCAGACTCTCTCTCTCTCTCTCTCTCTCTCTCTCTCTCTCTCTCTGTTTGCTTTCTCACTATCAATTAACCAGACCGAATCTCTCTCTCTCTCAGGGATCTCTCTCCCTCCCAGATGAACACAATCCTCTCATGAGCGATGGCGTCTTCCTTTTGCTCTCTCCCCATATCAAGACAGACAGCCCACCCCCCCCCTCTCTCTCTCTCTCTCTCTCTCTCTCTCTCTCTCTCTCTCTCTCTCTCTCTCTCTCTTTCTCTCTCTCTCTCTCTCTGAACGCTCTTGCTTTCTAAATAAAGACTCTCTCCCTCTTTCACTAAAACATATAGAGAGATAGAGACAAAGACAAGAGAGAGAGAGACAGAGAGAGACAGAGAGACAGAGATCTATCAGAGAGAGATCTAGAGAATCTATATATCTATCTATCTAGATTAAGAGACAGAGAGATCAGAGAGAGACAGAGATTTATAGAGACAGAGAGAGTCTCTTTCTCTCTCTGAGAGAGAGAGATCTCTCTCTCTCTCTCTCTCTCTCTCTCTCTCTCTCTCTTTCTCTAAACTCCCTGTCTGTCTGTCTGTCATCTCTGTCTGTCTGTCTCTCTCTCTCTCTCTCTCTCTCTCTAGAGAGAAGAGAGGGAGTATTCTAGAGAGAAAACTCATCTGAGAGATGCAACACAATTTACCATCTCAACATGGGACATACAATTTATCGATGGAACTAGTTTCCCTTTGCACACACATATATGTCATAAAACAAATTAGAGTGGGACACAACTCGGCCCAGGGAAAAAGAAAAGAAAACAGAGAGAAAGAGAGAGAGAGAGAGAGAGAGAGAGAGAGAGAGAGAGAGAGAGAGAGATGAGCTGACAGACAGAGAGACAAGATAAAAGATATAGAGAGAGAGAGAGAGAGAGAGAGAGAGAGAGAGAGAGAGAGAGAGAGAGAGAGAGATAGAGAGAGAGAGAGAGATATATAGACTGAGAGAAAGAAGAAGAAGTAGAGAGAGAAAGAAAGAGAAGACCCAGAGAAAGAGAAACACACAGACAGATAGAGAGAGAGAGAGAGAGAGAGAGAGAGAGAGAGAGAGAGAGAGAGAGAGACAGAGAGAGACAGAGAGACAGAGAGACAGCGACAGTATGTGTCAGCAAGAGAAAGAGAGAGAGATTAAAGACTGAGTAAAAGGAAAGAAGTATGACCAACCAGTAGGAGAGAGAGCAGAGAGAGAGAGAGAGAGAGAGAGAGAGAGAGAGAGAGAGAGAGAGAGAGAGGGAGAGAGAGAGAGACAGAGAGAGAGAGAGAGAGACAGAGAGAGCGCCAATTTATCCCATGAGAAAAATAAAACAGAAGATAAAAGATATACAGACAGATAAAGAGTATGACCAACCAGACCGCCAACCACCCATGAGAAAGAGAAACACACAGACAGATAGAGTATACAGAGATAGAGATAGAGACGGTGACAGAGCGAGTATGTGTCCTATTCATTAATAAGAATTATAAAATGTCTTCTAAACGCAGGAGCAATGTAAGCCTCAGGAGCAAGAGGAGCGAGACTATTATTATTATTGATTAGAAAGAAAGAAAACACTGAGTGCTCGTCATATATATATATATATATATATATATATATATATATATATATATATATATATATATATATATATATATATATATATATATATATATATATATATATATATATATAACAGTAACTCAACGTGAACACATTTTACGGCTGCTCTTTTAAACTTATTCACTTGACGTTGCACTCGCCACCACAAGCGACACGACAAACCTTAAGATAGAGAGCTACTAATCATGGAAAGCTTAGTAGTTGATGAAATGAAAGACCATTAGCAATGTAAGTCAACCACAGCTATAAATTTGTAATAAATGTTACTAATAATGCTAGTGTGTCATTTTATGAAAAGGGCAAAGACCAGTCTGTTCACTAGTTTATCGAGGTTGACCATAAGTGGTAATTCTCATGAATTCTTACATAAGTTCAAGACTGTCAAAGGATCGTTCGTGTGTGCAACATGTGTAGATGGGGCCTCCCCTCACCCTCCCTGAGTGTTGTGGTTATCTCTAATAAGTTTTGGTGCTTAGTCCAGCCTTCCTAAGATTAGAGGCTGGTTTTTATAAGAGAATAATGTAACAGCCAAGACAAAATTCTAACGACATTCATGTACTATTATCTTTGCTCCACCAAAGTCTCCCCCTACTCTTCTGAAAAAATCCAAATCAATAATATAACCGTTTCACGCCACACAAAAAGTAAGATATCACTCACCACATAGAGGGGTGTGAGCAAGCAGTCAAATTAGCAAAATAAGGAAGACAGATTGACACTAGCAACAACACCAAAGTGACATTATGTTTAAAAAAAAAAAAAGTAAGGTATAAGGCAGAAAACATTCACGTATATGAGCTGACCGCATCAGCAAACTGTTTACTTCATTGGAATTATCACGTCCACCGCAGCTGGTGATCTCAGGGTGAATCAAATTATTTTTTTCTTGTTTCGTGATATTTACCCTGTCCACCATAAGCGATAATTTCAAGTTGAATCAACTTTTTTAAAATGAAATATCAAATTGAAAGGCAATATCTCATGCCAACTGTAACTATAACAAAAAGAATACAATACATATATATAATAATAATATGCTTCTGTCCAGGTGAAAAGAAACAAAACAAAACTATCCGAATAGAAAAATAGTGAAGACATACTTAAAGAATGGATAGATAAGAGTAACAAATTGATGCAAGATTCAAGGTGCTCATCACTACCATCTTTTTTTTTCTTTCTTCTTATTCTTCTCCAAACTCAAGGTACAAATCACACAACATCATAAACATCACAGGGTTCATCGAATATCAATAGAACGAATGGTGGATAAATTGTTACATAACATGACAAAAGCCACCAGTTTAAGATAAAATAAATCTAATAGGTAATGAAGATGGAGAGACGGATAGAGTTACACGACTCCATTGATGAATGGACAAATTATTATTATTATTATTAATATAGATCAATGAATATTTTGTTAAATTTCAATAAGTTGGAATCACAGCAAAGATTAAAAAGAGGCAAAATATAACACCCTAGATCTAACCTTATAGCATAGAAGTAGGGAGAGAAAATATGGCAAAGCACAGTTTACCAGATACTTTTGGCCTATATAGGTATAGTGGGTGTATTTACTATGGCCCATATGTATAAAAGATCCCACAATAGAGAAATTTGTCCCCAAATATGGCAAACCCAAGTTTTACTTGAAAAAGACAACAGCTTTGTTTTGAAAAGTGTTGAGTTATCGAAGAAAATCGTGGCTACTATTTTGCCAGAACTATTTCTTTTTATATGACGGCACAGAAAGCAAATCATCCATTGGGTCTAGCGTGTTTTTCATCATGTCCTATGCAAATTTTCTGATGTATATGAATCATCTTGTGTTAAGAAAGTGCTTTTTGAATGGTTGCGTGGAAAGGATTATTGTTGAATTACAGTCACTTTCAATGTGAATGTGGTATAATATAGGTTACAAGACCTAGAGTGGTGTAACGTCAGTACAGCTACCTAAGGAACAGAAGTAAACGTCAAGTAAAGAAAAGAGCCTCTATCTGTGTTAATAAATTATCATATATATGGCATTGGAAGATATTTAAAAATAGTCCATCTTGTAATAAATATGACCCATTTGTATTTAAACTGTGCATTTTGGTTGGTTGATGCCAAGGAATGTTCCAAATTTCCTGTATAACATCAACACGGCCACTGTAACATCAGCTTAGCTACATTTATCACAGGGTTAAGAGATGGTGACAGATAAGTTTGGATTTTGTTATTCCGGTAAACCCACAGTTTAGTGGACCTAAAATCACGATAGTCAAATTTGTAATCGCACTTGGACTCTATTTACATATAGAACGCCTACATGTAGTCGGTAGTTAGACTTAATCGGCTGAAAGAAAAGACCTGTCACAATCGTATCGCATCTTTGAGTCCGATTACGGTCACAATAGTAGACATTTCACAACATTATTTCTTGCACAGGGTATGGCAGCCATAAACAGGAGACAATATAAAAAGTACAGGGTTTGTGTTGGGGGGGGGGGGGGGGGGCTTGGAAGGAGGTCTGTCCATTGTTTTGATTTCAAATCTTTGTAACATAACAGTGTTCCAGGGTTTTTTCTTTTTCTTAAAAAACAATGATTCATTCAGTACACAGCATCTATGCAGCTCATTCAAATTAACTTACCTTATTGAAAGAACGGCGTCAGTGGCCGAGTGGTTAGGTAATCATGAGGTCCTGGGTTCGAATCCTGGCAAAGCCAGGCCCGACGTTGTGTTCCTTGGGAATGACACTTAAAACGCATTTTCCCCACTCAACCCAGGTGCAAAATGGGTACAAGCATTAGCTTGGGAATAAAAACCTGCGTTAGACTAGCGTCCTGTCTAGGGGGGTATTACCACCTGCTCTGTTTCACACTATAGAAACCGGGACAAGCTCCTTTAGGCCTCGAAGGAACTTCACTACTTCACTTACTGAAAGAACACATTTTCAAGAGCTGTCATATACACCACTCAAAATAACTCACTCCTGTCTGCTTGGCTAATAAATGGTAGACTTCAGTCCCATAGAATGCAAGCTCATGTCTCAACTTACTGTCTCAGCTTCTCGCTGTTTGTTTAATATCTTTGTTTCATGCCGTATCACCTTGTGTGTGTGTGAGAGAGAGAGACAGACAGACAGAAAGAGAAAGAGAGAGAGAGAGAGGGAGAGAGAGGGAGGGAGGGAGGGAGGGAGAGAGAGAGAGAGAGAGAGAGAGAGAGAGAGAGAGAGAGAGAGAGAGAGAGAGAGAGAGAGAGAGACAGACAGACAGAGAAAGAGAGAGACAGAGAGAGCGAGAGAGAGACAGTCAAAAAGAGAAATAGAGAGAAAGCAATCTTTCTTTTTTTTTTTTCTTTATCCCTCACAAAAACCAAGCCCCAACTTTTTATCTCACCCCTTCATAATAAATCCTCTTTATCATGTTCCTTTCCTGGGACCAAACTATTACACTCCTTCCCCACTACCATCCAAGGCAAGGTTAGGTCCCTTTGGCAGCTCATTCCATCAGCTGTATCGCCGCGTCTAAATTATATAAATGTAAATAGAGTCTGATTACGATGAGTACATGATACTAAACCTAAACCCCTTTTTCTCA
>JAXRKP010000643.1:225000-235000 GCA_037039925.1 Doris montereyensis | reverse complement strand
GGTAGACTCTTGATGAATAATTCGCAGATTACTTTATTTTTGCAATTACAATTACACACGACATATCATTATTAAGATAGACAGCTTAATTATAGTTTTGCAATTACAATTACACACGACATATCATTATTAAGATAGACAGCTTAATTATAGTTTTGCAATTACAATTACACACGACATATCATTATTAAGATAGACAGCTTAATTATAGTTTTGCAATTACAATTACACACGACATATCATTATTAAGATAGACAGCTTAATTATAGTTTTGCAATTACAATTACACACGACAGATCATTATTAAGATAGACAGCTTAATTATAGTTTTGCAATTACAATTACACACGATGTATCATTATTAAGATAGACAGCTTAATTATAGTTTTGCAATTACAATTACACATGATGTATCATTATTAAGATAGACAGCTTAATTATAGTTTTGCAATTACAATTACACACGATGTATCATTATTAAGATAGACAGCTTAATTATAGTTTTGCAATTACAATTACACACGATGTATCATTATTAAGATAGACAGCTTAATTATAGTTTTGCAATTACAATTACACACGATGTATCATTATTAAGATAGACAGCTTAATTATAGTTTTGCAATTACAATTACACACGATGTATCATTATTAAGATAGACAGCTTAATTATAGTTTTGCAATTACAATTACACACGATGTATCATTATTAAGATAGACAGCTTAATTATAGTTTTGCAATTACAATTACACACGATGTATCATTATTAAGATAGACAGCTTAATTATAGTTTTGCAATTACAATTACACACGATGATCATTATTAAGATAGACAGCTTAATTATAGTTTTGCAATTACAATTACACACGATGTATCATTATTAAGATAAACAGCTTAATTATAGTTTTGCAATTACAATTACACACGATGTATCATTATTAAGATAAACAGCTTAATTATAGTTTTGCAATTACAATTACACACGATGTATCATTATTAAGATAAACAGCTTAATTATAGTTTTGCAATTACAATTACACACGATGTATTATTATTAAGATAAACAGCTTAATTATAGTTTTGCAATTACAATTACACACGATGTATCATTATTAAGATAGACAGCTTAATTATAGTTTTGCAATTACAATTACACACGACAGATCATTATTAAGATAGACAGCTTAATTATAGTTTTGCAATTACAATTACACACGACATATCATTATTAAGATAGACAGTTTAATTATAGTTTTGCAATTACAATTACACACGACATATCATTATTAAGATAGACAGCTTAATTATAGTTTTGCAATTACAATTACACACGATGTATCATTATTAAGATAGACAGCTTAATTATAGTTTTGCAATTACAATTACACACGACATATCATTATTAAGAATTATAGTTTTGCAATTACACAGATAGACAGCTTAATTATAGTTTTGCAATTACAATTACACACGACATATCATTATTAAGATAGACAGCTTAATTATAGTTTTGCAATTACAATTACACACGACATATCATTATTAAGATAGACAGCTTAATTATAGTTTTGCAATTACAATTACACACGACAGATCATTATTAAGATAGACAGCTTAATTATAGTTTTGCAATTACAATTACACACGACATATCATTATTAAGATAGACAGCTTAATTATAGTTTTGCAATTACAATTACACACGACATATCATTATTAAGATAGACAGCTTAATTATAGTTTTGCAATTACAATTACACACGACATATCATTATTAAGATAGACAGCTTAATTATAGTTTTGCAATTACAATTACACACGACATATCATTATTAAGATAGACAGCTTAATTATAGTTTTGCAATTACAATTACACACGACATATCATTATTAAGATAGACAGCTTAATTATAGTTTTGCAATTACAATTACACACGACATATCATTATTAAGATAGACAGCTTAATTATAGTTTTGCAATTACAATTACACACGATGTATCATTATTAAGATAGACAGCTTAATTATAGTTTTGCAATTACAATTACACACGACATATCATTATTAAGATAGACAGCTTAATTATAGTTTTGCAATTACAATTACACACGACATATCATTATTAAGATAGACAGCTTAATTATAGTTTTGCAATTACAATTACACACGACATATCATTATTAAGATAGACAGCTTAATTACAGTTTTGCAATTACAATTACACACGACATATCATTATTAAGATAAACAGCTTAATTACAGTTTTGCAATTACAATTACACACGACATATCATTATTAAGATAGACAGCTTAATTATAGTTTTGCAATTACAATTACACACGACATATCATTATTAAGATAGACAGCTTAATTACAGTTTTGCAATTACAATTACACACGACATATCATTATTAAGATAGACAGCTTAATTACAGTTTTGCAATTACAATTACACACGACAGATCATTATTAAGATAGACAGCTTAATTACAGTTTTGCAATTACAATTACACACGATAGATCATTATTAAGATAGACAGCTTAATTACAGTTTTGCAATTACAATTACACACGATAGATCATTATTAAGATAGACAGCTTAATTATAGTTTTGCAATTACAATTACACACAATAGATCATTATTAAGATAGACAGCTTAATTATAGTTTTCCAATTACAATTACACACGACAGATCATTATTAAGATAGACAGCTTAATTATAGTTTTGCAATTACAATTACACACGACATATCATTATTAAGATAGACAGCTTAATTATAGTTTTGCAATTACAATTACACACGACAGATCATTATTAAGACAGACAGCTTAATTATAGTTTTGCAATTACAATTACACACGACATATCATTATTAAGATAGACAGCTTAATTATAGTTTTTGCAATTACAATTACACACGACATTTATTAAGATAGACAGCTTAATTATAGTTTTGCAATTACAATTACACACGACATATCATTATTAAGATAGACAGCTTAATTATAGTTTTGCAATTACAATTACACACGACATATCATTATTAAGATAGACAGCTTAATTATAGTTTTGCAATTACAATTACACACGACAGATCATTATTAAGATAGACAGCTTAATTTATAGTTTTGCAATTACAATTACACACGACATATCATTATTAAGATAGACAGTTTAATTATAGTTTTGCAATTACAATTACACACGACAGATCATTATTAAGATAGACAGCTTAATTATAGTTTTGCAATTACAATTACACACGACATATCATTATTAAGATAGACAGCTTAATTATAGTTTTGCAATTACAATTACACACGACAGATCATTATTAAGATAGACAGCTTAATTATAGTTTTGCAATTACAATTACACACGACATATCATTATTAAGATAGACAGCTTAATTATAGTTTTGCAATTACAATTACACACGACATATCATTATTAAGATAGACAGCTTAATTATAGTTTTGCAATTACAATTACACACGATGTATCATTATTAAGATAGACAGCTTAATTATAGTTTTGCAATTACAATTACACACGACATATCATTATTAAGATAGACAGCTTAATTATAGTTTTGCAATTACAATTACACACGACATATCATTATTAAGATAGACAGCTTAATTATAGTTTTGCAATTACAATTACACACGACATATCATTATTAAGATAGACAGCTTAATTATAGTTTTGCAATTACAATTACACACGACATATCATTATTAAGATAGACAGCTTAATTATAGTTTTGCAATTATAATTACACACGACATATCATTATTAAGATAGACAGCTTAATTATAGTTTTGCAATTACAATTACACACGACATATCATTATTAAGATAGACAGCTTAATTATAGTTTTGCAATTACAATTACACACGACATATCATTATTAAGATAAACAGCTTAATTATAGTTTTGCAATTACAATTACACACGACATATCATTATTAAGATAGACAGCTTAATTACAGTTTTGCAATTACAATTACACACGACAGATCATTATTAAGATAGACAGCTTAATTATAGTTTTGCAATTACAATTACACACGATAGATCATTATTAAGATAGACAGCTTAATTATAGTTTTGCAATTACAATTACACACGATAGATCATTATTAAGATAGACAGCTTAATTATAGTTTTGCAATTACAATTACACACGATAGATCATTATTAAGATAGACAGCTTAATTATAGTTTTGCAATTACAATTACACACGATAGATCATTATTAAGATAGACAGCTTAATTATAGTTTTGCAATTACAATTACACAATTTCCATATCATTATTAAGATAGACAGCTTAATTATAGTTTTGCAATTACAATTACACACGACATATCATTATTAAGATAGACAGCTTAATTATAGTTTTGCAATTACAATTACACACGACATATCATTATTAAGATAGACAGCTTAATTATAGTTTTGCAATTACAATTACACACGACATATCATTATTAAGATAGACAGCTTAATTATAGTTTTGCAATTACAATTACACACGACATATCATTATTAAGATAGACAGTTTAATTATAGTTTTGCAATTACAATTACACACGACATATCATTATTAAGATAGACAGCTTAATTATAGTTTTGCAATTACAATTACACACGACATATCATTATTAAGATAGAACAGCTTAATTATAGTTTTGCAATTACAATTACACACGATAGATCATTATTAAGATAGACAGCTTAATTATAGTTTTGCAATTACAATTACACACGACATATCATTATTAAGATAGACAGCTTAATTATAGTTTTGCAATTACAATTACACACGACATATCATTATTAAGATAGACAGCTTAATTATAGTTTTGCAATTACAATTACACGACATATCATTATTAAGATAGACAGCTTAATTACAGTTTTGCAATTACAATTACATACGACATATCATTATTAAGATAGACAGCTTAATTACAGTTTTGCAATTACAATTACACACGACATATCATTATTAAGATAGACAGCTTAATTAGATAGAAGTTTTGCAATTACAATTACACACGACAGATCATTATTAAGATAGACAGCTTAATTATAGTTTTGCAATTACAATTACACACGATAGATCATTATTAAGATAGACAGCTTAATTATAGTTTTGCAATTACAATTACACACGACATATCATTATTAAGATAGACAGCTTAATTATAGTTTTTAAATTACAATTACACACGACAATATCAATTATTAATTAGACAGCTTAATTATAGTTTTGCAATTACAATTACAAATTGACATATCATTATTAAGATAGACAGCTTAATTATAGTTTTGCAATTACAATTACACACGACAGATCATTATTAAGATAGACAGCTTAATTATAGTTTTGCAATTACAATTACACACGACAGATCATTATTAAGATAGACAGCTTTTAATTATAGTTTTGCAATTACAATTACAATTACGACATATCATTATTAAGATAGACAGCTTAATTATAGTTTTGCAATTACAATTACACACGACATATCATTATTAAGATAGACAGTTTAATTATAGTTTTGCAATTACAATTACACACGACAGATCATTATTAAGATAGACAGCTTAATTATAGTTTTGCAATTACAATTACACACGACAGATCATTATTAAGATAGACAGCTTAATTATAGTTTTGCAATTACAATTACACACGACAGATCATTATTAAGATAGACAGCTTAATTATAGTTTTGCAATTACAATTACACACGATAGATCATTATTAAGATAGACAGCTTAATTATAGTTTTGCAATTACAATTACACACGACATATCATTATTAAGATAGACAGCTTAATTATAGTTTTGCAATTACAATTACACACGACATATCATTATTAAGATAGACAGTTTAATTATAGTTTTGCAATTACAATTACACACGACAGATCATTATTAAGATAGACAGCTTAATTATAGTTTTGCAATTACAATTACACACGACATATCATTATTAAGATAGACAGCTTAATTATAGTTTTGCAATTACAATTACACACGACATATCATTATTAAGATAGACATTAATTATGAGTTTTGTGATTCAATTACACACGACATATCATTATTAAGATAGACAGCTTAATTATAGTTTTGCAATTACAATTACACACGACATATCATTATTAAGATAGACAGCTTAATTATAGTTTTGCAATTACAATTACACACGACAGATCATTATTAAGATAGACAGCTTAATTATAGTTTTGCAATTACAATTACACACGATATATCATTATTAAGATAGACAGCTTAATTATAGTTTTGCAATTACAATTACACACGATAGATCATTATTAAGATAGACAGCTTAATTATAGTTTTAATTACAATTACACACGACATATCATTATTAAGATAGACAGCTTAATTATAGTTTTGCAATTACAATTACACACGACATATCATTATTAAGATAGACAGCTTAATTATATTTTGCAATTACAATTACACACGACAGATCATTATTAAGATAGACAGCTTAATTATAGTTTTGCAATTACAATTACACACGACATATCATTATTAAGATAGACAGCTTAATTATAGTTTTGCAATTACAATTACACACGACATATCATTATTAAGATAGACAGTTTAATTATAGTTTTGCAATTACAATTACACACGACAGATCATTATTAAGATCCAACGACAGCTTAATTATTGTTTTGCAACTACAATTACACCCGACATATCATTATTAAGATAGACAGCTTAATTATAGTTTTGCAATTACAATTACAAAATCCCATATCATTATTAAGATAGATGTGCAAATTATAGTTTTGCAATTACAATTACAAACGACATATCATTATTAAGATAGACAGCTTAATTATAGTTTTGAATTACAATTACACACGATGTATCATTACAAAGATAGACAGCTTTAATTATAGTTTAAAAATTACAATTACACACGACATATCATTATTAAGATAAAACAGTTTAACGTCGTGGCGTATAGTTCCCTGCAATTGCAATTATGAAATGTACAGATCATTATTAAGATAGACAGCTTCATTTTAGTTTTGAATTACAATTGCTAGAAATCATTATTAAGATAGACAGCTTAATTATAGTTTTGCAATTACAATTACACACGATTTATCATTATTATACAATGTTTGTGAGTTACAGTTTTGCAATTACAATTACAAGACAGATCATTATTAAGATGTTCCAGTTTAATTATATGTTTTTGTCCTTACATATTACACACGATATTATCATTATTAAGATAGACAGCTTAATTATGTTTTTATGATTAAATTACACAACGTATAATACGAAGAAGACAGTGGATGTTTTAGTTTTGTGCAAATTTACAATACACACACGACAGACTCCATTAATAAACAGAATTATGCTGTTGTTTTCTGGGCGTGAATTACACACGACATATCATTATTAAGATATAACCTTAATTCATAATTTTGCGAGCCTGTACAATTACACATGACATATCATTATTAAGATAAAAAGGACAGCTTAATTAAAGTTCACGATAATTACAATTACACATGACAGATCAATTATTAAGATAGACAGCTTCGTAATAATCTATAATGGCTTCATCCTTTACAATTACACACGACATATCATTATTAAGATAGACAGCTTTAATTATAGTTTTGCAATTACAATTACAATTTCTGTTCTGATGTCAGACATATCATTATTAAGATAGACAGTTTAATTATAGTTTCTGTTCTGATTCGCAATTATCCTTTAATTTCACATGACAGATCATTATTAAGATAAATTTCTGCTTAATTATAGTTTTGTGAGCAATTACAATTACACACGAGCTTATCATTATTAAGATAGGACAGCTTAATTATAGTTTTTGCGAATATCCTTAATTACACACGACAGATCATTATTAAGATAAACAGCTTTCTTTAATTATAGTTTTGATGTCCCAGTGACAATTACACACGACATATCATTATTAAGATAGACAGCTTAATTATAGTTTTGCAATTACAATTACACACGACATATCATTATTAAGATAGACAGCTTAATTATAGTTTTGTCAATTACAATTACACACGACATATCATTATTAAGATAGACAGCTTAATTATAGTTTTGCAATTACAATTACACACGACATATCATTATTAAGATAGACAGCTTAATTATAGTTTTGCAATTACAATCAACACACGACATATCATTATTAAGATAGACAGCTTAATCGCCTAGTTTTGCTCTTTACAAAATTACACACGACATATCATTATTAAGATAGACAGCTTAATTATAGTTTTGTCTTTCTCAAGTGTGTGGTGATCACTTTATGTTCTCTCATTCCTGCTAAGATAGTCAGCTTAATTATGTTTTCTGTCTCTGTGTCTCTATTTCTGTGTCTGTCTCTCTGTCTCTGTTCCTCTGTCTCTGTAGTCTGTGTGCTCTATTTTCTCTTTACTAGACTCTCTTAATTATAGTTTTCCACTAATCAATTAACACATGACATTTCATTATTAAGATAGACAGCTTAATTATAGTTTCAGGCAACGTCGTGGCGTGTCACTGATGTTCTCTTTTCTGGAAGGTTCAGATGTAGTCTAAAAATATGAAAATAAGTATGTTTTTGTTTGTAGTCTGTGTGCATATGTTTTTGTTTGTAGTCTGTGTATGTTTTTGTCTGTGTCTGTTGCTTTGTTTTTGTCTCTGTCTCTGTCTCTCTGTATGTTCTGTCTGTCTGTCTGTGTGCGTGTCTGTTTTTGTCTGTAGTCTGTGTGCACTCAGACTGTTTCTGTCTCTCTCTCTCTGTTTCTGTCTCTCTGTTTTTGTTTGTAGTCTGTGTGCATATGTTTTTGTTTGTAGTCTGTGTATATACTGTTCTTGTTTGTAGTCTGTGTGCATCTCTCTCTGTCTGTCTCTCCCTCTTCCCTCCTCTCCTGTCTCTTTCATATGTCTCTTGTTTGTAGTCTCTCTCTCTCTCTCTTCTCTTTATTTTGTACTGTGCTGTTGTTTTTGTCTGTCTGTGTCTCTCTGTTCCATTCCTTTCGTCTTCTCTGTCTGCTTAATGTCTTGTCTATTTGATCTGTCTGCTCTGTCTTCTGTTTGTCTTGTCTGTCTGTCTCTCTATGTTTTTGTTTGTAGTCTGTTTTCTTTGCATATTAACTCTTTTCATTTATCTCTCAACTGTCTGTTGCATATGTTTTTGTTTCTGTCTCTGTCATATGTTTTTGTTTGTGGTCTGTTTGTGATATGTTTCTTGTTTTCTCTCTGGGGGGGGAGAGATTAATGCTCTTTCCAGTCTAGAGTGCATGATGTTTCTCTGTTTCATTTTGTCTGATGTCTCTCTTTTGTTGTCCTGTCAAAGTCTTTACGAATAATAATTACAATTGTGTGCAAATATATTGTTTAATAATACGCTAAGAAAATTTTGTACGTGTCAAAATTATCCTGTATATGGTGTCCACAGTTTCTATACTCAAACGTAGTTAATTAGATCTTTTCTGTATCTACCTCTTCTCCTTGATATCGGTGTACACGTTTGACTCTCTTTCAGATGGAATATTGCCGATAGCCTTTAATTATAGGCTTCTGATGTCAGTGATTCAGAAACATCATCAGGATTTATTACACTGCTAAAAAGCGAGACAATCTCTGAGAGGTCGTCTGTCTCTTCTTTGTGTCTGAGGGTTGTCTCTGTCTCTTTCTAATTTCTGTCTGTGTCTTTCTGTCTTACCTTTAAAGGCTGTTCTGAAAGAAGTAGATGAACTCTCTTAATTTCTGTTTGATAACAGTTATCAATCTTCGTTCAATAACACTGCTCTATGTTCTAATGAAAGTAAGCTATATTCGATCAAGAAACTAGAAGCTCTGTTCTAAGTCAGTGAAATAAAACTTCGCATGTATCGATATCTCTCTGCTTTTGATGTCAGTCTCTCTTATCTCTCTCTTCTA
>JAXRKP010000643.1:205000-220000 GCA_037039925.1 Doris montereyensis | reverse complement strand
TATGCACAGGTGTGAGCGCTACGAACGCATGTGCATGAGGGTGCGCAAGCGCGTGCGCGCACACATACACACACACACACATAAAGAATAATATTTTCAACACTTTCCCAGGTCTTTCGACTGACCAATTGATTTATGTTTATCGATAAAAATCAAAATTTAAAACATTCCATTTTTGCGTGACCATTATTGGTTTTATTGCATGATAGTGATAGCCTCATGTACAGACATGTTGTGATGTGAGTTTGGAAGTGCATTAGAAAGAGATGAAGGAAACTTTCTAAATCAGTTTATCAGCACAGATTTAGATTTTGGAATATTGTATTAGACATTCAGTACTCTTATTTTATCGATCACGAATACCTGAGTGAATGTTCAATTTTCTTAATTTTAGTTTTAGTCTTTCTGAGTTATGGTTTCTATCTGTTCTTCTTTCTTCAAGCTACACAATTTATGTTAGCCATCAATGTAGTCTAATGAACGAAGATTGCTTAAGGCCCACCAAAGTCTTGTGTTTGTGCACGACTACAATTTTTGTTCTTCTTGGGTAGTAGTATTCCACCTTCAAAAACAAAGTCAATCATTTCAATCAGGATTTTGAAAATGCTTCCCTTGTGTAATAATAACTCGAAGAATAACGGTAAATCTGGAATGGTTGAAATTATATATCTCACACCGGAAAAATGCAGCTCAAGATGTGGCCGAATTTACGGCAAATAGATTAGATACCACTACACCGGTCGTAGTCTACTCCAGCCCTTCTACTTTCTACTTTCACATTGGATTTGGAAAAAAAAACACTTGATGGTACGACTCTATAAAAAATGAAACTTTAGGAGTTATCATTTAGGCCTATTTGAGATTGAAAGAAATTTAGAATCTACAATCTACGTGAAATCTCTTTACTATCAATACTATCATGTAAGTTAACCAGGTATTAAATGTTGTGTCATAGTTACAGTTGAGTTACAGTTACAAGTTACTGAGTACACTAAATTAAGGGCCGATGTCTTTGGCACTAGAAAGTATGCAGGCCCTATATGTAGGGCCAGACACAGTAACGTTTATCTCGGTCCAATGAGTTGCCGATCACAACGTGTAGATCTAGATCTAGATCCGATTGCTTGCACAAAAATTTTGTTTACCGCTGTCCGTGTCAAGAATCCAAAGCGAGGCTCTTACACACCGAAGGATGTTTCTTGACAGGCTCTCAGTACATCGATTTGATCGCTTACCTGATTTATATGTCTTCGTTCACCAGCTATCTTTTACTCTAGGTGAGTATTACTTTCACTTTTAAGGAAACCGGAAGTTATAAAATGCTTCTGGTTGAAGAAACTAAGCACCTTATTTTAGCTCTAGGGATATTCCAGTAATATAATTTTATAAACGTTTCGAAAACTTAGAAGACCACGTGCAAATGATCGAGTTGTGGTTTAACTAAGCAGAGCTACTATAAACGGGGTGATCGGATTGTCATAAATGAATTCTGTTGATTTTACATTCATCCGATCACCAGAATAATGATCTCTTATAATACTAAGGGACTATAACTTATAACATGACTTATTCACACAAAAAATTAAAACAGTGTTTTTGCTCTTCTAGATTTAAAATACATTGCATCAGACCTAGATTCTAGATATAATTGATCGTTATATAATGTTTTCACAGCATCCTCCTAATCCATGTACCACAAGCTCTTTCCTCACCCTCTTATCTTAATATCTCTTCCTCAGATATTTTCATCATGCCAAAAAGGTAAAAAAAGAAAATGTACAACCAGGAGCAGCTAGATGCGGCTATTGACGCCATAAAGTCTGGCAGCCTGTCTCAGAGACGAGCAGCCAAAAACTTTGGCATACCGCAGGCGACGCTGAATGACAAATTAAAGGGGAAATCTCTTATTTGTGTTCTGCAAAAACCCTTCTTACCCCACAAGAGGAGAACAAACTATCCAACTACCTGCTCAAGTTCTCCTCCTTGGGTTTTGGAAAGAACCTAGAGGAAATTCGACAGTTGGCGAGACAAATTCTGGCCTCCAGAGATGCCAAGGGGAAGGAGGAAACTCCAACCACATCCTGGCTGTATGGTTTTTTCTCTCGCCACCAAAAGCTCACGACCAGGAGCCCGATGTCACTGGACAAGGAGAGAGCCACAGTAACGCCCACTAACATCAGCTCCTGGTTTGCTGAGCTAAAAATCATGCAGACAGCGTTGACTCAACTCTTCTGTCAGACCCTTCCCAACTCTACAATGCTGACGAGTCGGAACTCACGTTTGATGTGAAGAGCCGGAAGGTTGTGGCCTGCAACGGTTCAAAGCACGTGTACAGCGTTACTGCCAACACAAAGAAGCAGGTCACAGTGTTGGCCAGTATGAGTGCTACGGGCCACTACCTTCCTCCCTCCTCATCTATCCTTACAAGAGGATTCCCAAAAATAACCCCCAGGAGAAGTTTCCTGATACCCTCATCCAAGTGTCAGATAATGGCTGGATAACAGCTGTCATTTTCTACACTTGGTTGAGGGACAGCTCATACCTGCAACGAAAGACATCAAGAAGCCACTTCTCCTCCTGGTCGACGGGCACAGTAGCCACACGTTTCTACTAGAAACATCAGAGCTGTGTCAGGAACACCAAATCATTCTCTACTGCCTCCTTCCCCATGCCAGCCACCTAATCCAACCTCTGGACCAAGCTTTCTTCGGTGTCATTAAGCCTGCATGGTGCGATGCATCAAGGCACCACATGTTCCAAACCCGCGAGGAGTTGACCTTGATACTTTAAACCCAAGTGTTGAGCCCTGTGTGGCACAAAACTGCCACGGCCAACATTGCTGGCCAAAGTTTCAAGGCGGCAGGGATATTTCCCTTTAACCCCAACAGGGTTTTATCTTCGGTAAAACTGGCTTCTTGCTCTGCCTTCAGTGAAGAACTCAACCCTCCCCTTGCTGAGACCCCATCAACATCACTCCCTCGCCCTGCTGAAACCCCATGCACTTCCCTCCCTCCACTTGCTGAAACTCCATCAACATCCCTCTTTCCCCCTGCTGAAACACCATCCACGTCCCTCCCTTCCACTGCTGAAACTTTAACATCCCTCTCTCCACCTGTTGAAACACCATCCACGTCCCTCCTTCCCCTGCTGAAAGTCCATCCACCTCCCCCTCCCCCTGCTGAAGCCCCATCCACTTTCCGCCCTGCCATCGTTGAGGACATCTCATCCTCTTCACTTCATGCTGTGCCTTCGTCTGACATGAACAGCCGACAACTTGTAGCTTTAAAACAATTTGGACTGTTCCTCTATGATGAACTTGGCAGAAACCAGTTCCTCTCCCTCTTCCAGAAGCTCTTATCCCCAGACTCCAGTTCTGGAGATGATGAGCAGTTTAAAAGGTTTAAGGGACTGGCCACTGCACTCATGTCAGAGTGCCAGGAAAGTATTGTTGAAAGAGAAGGTCACCCTTACTACGAATGACATCTTTAAAATCCCAAATTTCACTAAAACCTCTACTGGGAAGGGCAAAAAAAGATGACCAGGCCCACCATACCTATAGTGGTTAGTGGACAAGATTTTAGTGATGCTTTTGGGTTTAAAAAAGCGAAGGAAAAAGAAAGCCTGGAGAAGGGGAAATTGTTTCATAGGAAAACACAGAGGGCAGAGGCAAAAAGAAAGAAAGATGAAGAGAAAGAGATGGTGAAGAAAAGAAAAGTAGAAAGACAGGGAGGCATTGATGAAAGAAAAGAAAAACCTCCAACTGAAAAAAAAAGAGTCAGCAATGAAGATTTAAAAAAAAAATGAAACGACAAGCGATTTTGAACAGGGAGAATGGGGAGGAGAGTGAGTTGGGTAGTGATGAGTAGAACAGAAGAGGGAGGCATTGATGAAAGAAAAAAGATTGATGAAAAAAAAAAGTCGGCAATGAAGAAAACAAAATTAATGAAACGACAAGCGATTTTGAACAGGGAGAAAAAGGGAGGAAAGTGAATTGAGTACCGTAGTGATGACGACAGGGAGTTCGAGGAGATGGAAATTGTGATGAACAATGGTGAGATTAAGATGGAAGTAGGCAATGTGAGGATGAAGATGGATGATTGAAGCAGCAAGTGATGGATGTAAAGGTTGTGAGTGTGAGCAGAAACGTAGTGAGGAGATCTTAAGGTCCGATGTGAGGTCTGTGATACATGGTGACACACAAGATGTACACACAATGCAAAAAATCTTTCAGAAGAATTGAAGACGTGTACTTTTGTGTGCATCTTTCCTGCCCTGATCGGTGACTTCACGTTTGACTTACTTAAAGTTAAAGGTCCTGTGTGGAATCATTTTTCGTTTGAATTTTATTCTTCCATTTGTTACTTATTTTCCTATTCCTATTTAAATGTCTTCCAGATAGTTTTTGATAATATCAATTGTCACATTATGATTAATATATGAATGATTTCTTTTGCCTTTGTCATTCACAACATTCAACATCTATGTAAATTATGTGTCTGCATGTATGTGTATATATATATATGTTTATATAAATGTGTGTGTGTACGTTTGTTTTGTATACATGCATGTATTTAGTTTGTTATAGTTTATCCACATAAAACGCTCGGAGCTTGAGTGAAAAACAAGAATTATTTATTATTACATGTATATTATTTCCTTTTTAAATAAACCATTGTTCGATCTTATATTTAAATCACTTGTTTGTTTCGTGCTTTTTTTACTTTTAAGTTTTGGCAACATGTTATTATGTTTTCAGTGATGAAATAGAATGTGATGTTGTAAGTCCATAAACAATACAGTCTATTATAATAATAAGGCTTCAAATAACACAAGTAAGTCCATCTCTTTACATCGCAGGGCCATACGGTCACTTCTGACCCGTTCATTTGAGAGCATGTTTCCATTTCAATATGAGGAAAACCCACACAAGTGCAGTAGCCATTGATGTGGGAAATTAATTCCCACAGCCTCCCATTCCCATATCGTCTCACTGTCATGTACCCACTATCCAACAATAGGGCAGGTAGACTGTAGCCAATCAGGCAGCAGCTCAAGAAGTAGACCCCAATTCCGTGTTACTGTTAGACAGTCAACTAAAATAGCATCGATTTTGATTACAATTAAATGTTTATTATCTTTTGCTCTTTTTTCTCGTTCTCAGTAATAACAAATGGTGTAGAGATTGCATGTCCACATTCCTAAATTTATTCCATTCTCTTGATATAATAAGTACCGGGTATATGTGTTTATACTTTTGACAGGTAGAAATTACAGAAATTTATCGGGGAAGGAGGGGGCTGGGGGGGGGGTCGAGGCATTATGTTTTTTTAACGCCAAAACAAGTTTCCGTTTTAGGAGGTTCGACTGTATCGTCTTTTGTATGATTTTCAGTTCTCACAACCAATTTTTATTTTTCATTCTGAAAACCATCTTTTGAAAAATATGATTTTCAGCATGTTTGTAGAATATGTGTTAGACTTTATTTTGTTATCTAACCTATGAATAATGAATTTATTTTTTTAACATTCTGCTGCTTTGCGTTTGTCTCTGGTTTGCCTTCAGTGGAAAGGGTCTTTGACCTTTGGCGTCCTAAGCTTTAATGCCTCACTTTTTTACTTTTTATAGTTTTGAATCAGTACCTCCTGAAAATGATAACAAGTTAAATGTTTCTTTATATTATGCACTTCTGTGCTAACTGTTGAGAATAACAACACAGTGTGCATTGTTAGACTTGTGTCCATATTATGCACAATGTGAAACACCATTCACCAATCTGTAAAAAAGGCTGGCAACAAAAATGACTAAAATTCACAACAGTGTGGAAATTCTGTGGATGAGTTGGTGAACATAAAATGCCTCACAACAGTTGTTTTAACACTCAAATGTAAGGTCGAAAACAGTGTGATTGATGAATAAAAAAAAGGCTGTCAAAAAACGAGTAAAAAGGTGTTGCACTGGCATTCCATAACTTTAAAAACAATGTAATACACTAGCACCAGGCTTAAATGCAACAGTGTGGCCCATGTTGACCAAGTGAAAATTAGGGTCAAACAGTCTAAAAAAAACCCCGAAATGCCTGAAGTAAATGGGCTCGAACCCAGTACCTCTTGATCACAGTGCAATGCCTTTAGCCACTCTGTAATCTTGTCCCCAAAGATGTTCCTAAAGACACAATGTTAAACTTTGCATTGCTAGGCTAGGATAATCCAGGACTTCTTTATTATTCACAATCTAAAATACGGCAGAAAACAATGGGAACATCACTACGTCATACATGTACTGGTTCATTAAATGTGTGATTCTGATGACACCATATGATAAAATATCACAACAGTGTGTATGACATCATAAAATATCACAACGGTGTGGATGACACCAACAAAAAATATCACAACAGTATGGATGACACCATAAAAATATCACAACAGTGTGGATGACACCATAAAAAATATCACAACAGTGTGGATGACACCATAAGATATCACAACAGTGTGGATGACACCATAAAATATCACAACAGCGTGGATGACACCATAAAAATATCACAACAGTATGGATGACACCATAAAAAAATCACAACAGTATGGATGACACCATAAAAACACAACAGTATGGATGACACCATAAAATATCACAACAGTGGATGACACCATAAAATATCACAACAGTGTGGATGACACCATAAAATATCACAACAGTGTGGATGACACCATAAAATATCACAACAGTGTGGATGACACCATAAAATATCACAACAGTGTGGATGACACCATAAAGTATCACAACAGTGTGGATGACACCATAAAATATCACAACAGTGTGGATGACAAATAACATATCACAACAGTGTGGATGACACTGACACCATAAAATATCACAACAGTGTGGATGACACCATAAACATATCACAACAGTGTGGATGACACCATATGATAAAATATCACAATTTGACACCATTATCACAACAGTGTGGATGACACCATAAAATATCACAACAGTGTGGATAACACCATATGATAAAATATCACAACACTGTGGATGACACCATATGATAAAATATCACAACGGTGTGGATGACACCATATGATAAAATATCACAACAGTGTGGATGACACTATATGATAAAATATCACAAAATGTGGATGACACCACCATAAATATCACAACGGTGTGGATGACACCATATGCTAAAATATCACAACAGTGTGGATGAAACCATATGATAAAATATCACAACAGTGTGGATGACACCATATAATAAAATATCACAACGGTGTGGATGACACCATATGATAAAATATCACAACAGTGTAGATGACAATATGATAAAATATCACAACGGTGTGGATGACACCATATGAAAAATATCACAACAGTGTGGATGACACTATATGATAAAATATCATAACAGTGTGGATGACACCATAAAATATCACAACAGTGTGGATGACACCATAAAATATCACAACAGTATGGATGACACAGTATCACAAGAGTATGGATGACACCATAAAATATCACAACAGTATGGATGACACCATAAAATATCACAACAGTATGGATGACACCATAAAATATCACAACAGTATGGATGACACCATAAAATATCACAACAGTATGGATGACAACCATAAAATATCACAACAGTATGGATGACACCATCTGCCAAGGGGTCCCTGGGAATTGGATTTCACATTGATGACACCATAAAATATCACAACAGTATGGATGACACCATAAAATATCACAACAGTATGGATGAAACCATAAAATATCACAACAACAGGACACCATAAAATATCACAACAGTATGGATGACACCATAAAATATCACAACAGTGTGGATGACACCATAAATATCACAACAGTATGGATGACACCATGAAATATCACAACAGTGTGGATGACACCATAAAATATCACAACAGTATGGATGACACCATAACATATCACAACAGTGTGGATGAAACCATAAAACATGGGATGGATGACACCATAAAATATCACAACAGTATGGATGACACCATAAAATATCACAACAGTATGGATGACACCATAAAATATCACAACAGTATGGATGACACCATAAAATATCACAACAGTATGGATGACACCATAAAATATCACAACAGTATGGATGACACCATAAAAATACTGACACCATGACACCATAAAATATCACAACAGTGTGGATGACACCATAAAATATCACAACAGTATGGATGACACCATAAAATATCACAACAGTGTGGATGACACCATAAAATATCACAACAATGGTGGATGACACCATAAAATATCACAACAGTATGGATGACACCATAAAATATCACAACAGTATGGATGACACCATAAAATATCACAACAATGTGTGGATGACACCATAAAATATCACAATGGATGACACAACAGTGTGGATGACACCATAAAATATCACAACAGTGATGACACCATAAAATATCACAACAGTGTGGATGATCACAACAGTGTGGATGACACCCTGACACCAAAATTATCACTGACACCATAAAAAATATCACAACAGTGTGGATGACACCATATGATAAAATATCACAACAGTGTGGATGACACCATATGTGTGGATGACACTGACAAAATATCACAATGTGTGGATGGATGACATGATAAAAAAAATATCACAACAGTGTGGATGACACTGACACCATAAAATATCACAACAGTGTGGATGACACCATAAAATATCACAACGGTGTGGATGACACTGATACCATAAAATATCACAACAGTGTGGATGACACTGACACCATAAAATATCACAACAGTGTGGATGACATCATAAAATATCACAACAATGTGGATGACACTGACACCATAAAATATCACAACAGTGTGGATGACACACATATGAAAAATATCACAATGGTGGATGACACTGACACCATAAAATATCACAACAGTGGATGACACCATAAAAATATCACAACATGTGATGACACCACAGTGTGGATGACACCATAAAATATCACAACAGTATGGATGGCACCATATGATAAAAATATCACACTGTGGATGACACCATAAAATATCACAACAGTGTGGATGACACCATATGATAAAATATCACAACAGTGTGGATGACACCATATATCACAACAGTGTGGATGACACCATAAAAAATATCACAACAGTGTGGATGACACCATAAAATATCACAACAGATAAAATATCACAACAGTGTGGATGACACCATATGTGAAAATATCACAACAGTGTGGATGACACCATAAAATATCACAACAATGTGGATGACACCATATGATAAAATATCACAACAGTGTGGATGACACTGATAAAAAATATCACAACAGTGTGGATGACACTGAAAATATCACAACAGTGTGGATGACACCATAAAATATCACAACAGTGTGGATGACACCATGACACCATGAACCATATATCACAACAGTGTGGATGACACCACAACATAAACCATAAAATATCACAACAGTGTGGATGACACTGACACCATAAAATATCACAACAGTGTGGATGACACTGACACCATAAAATATCACAACAGTGTGGATGACACCATGGAAAATATCACAACAGTGTGGATGACCAAATATCACAACAGTGTGGATGACACTGACACCATAAAATATCACAACAGTGTGGATGACACTGACACCATAAAATATCACAACAGTGTGGATGACACCACCATAAATATATCACAACAGTGTGGATGACACTAAAATATCACAACAATGTGGATGACACTGACACCATAAAATATCACAACAGTGTGGATGACACTGACACCATATGATAAAATATCACAACAGTGTGGATGACACTGACACCATAAAAACACAACAGTGTGGATGACACTGACACCATAAAATATCACAACAGTGTGGATGACACTGACACCATGAAAAATATCACAACAGTGTGGATGACACATAAAATATCACAACAGTGTGGATGACACCATAAAATATCACAACAGTGTGGATATGGATGACACCATAAAATATCACAACAGTGTGGATGACACCATAAAATATCACAACAGTGTGGATGACACTGACACAACAATGTGGATGGCAACACCATAAAATATCACAACAGTGTGGATGACACCATAATAAAATATCACAACAGTGTGGATGACCATATGATAAAATATCCACCATAAAATATCACAACAGTGTGGATGACACAACAGTGTGGATGACACCATATGATAAAATATCACAACAGTGTGGATGACACCATAACAGTGTGGATGAACCATATGAAAAATATCACAACAGTGTGGATGACACCATATGAAAAATATCACAACAGTGTGGATGACACCATAAAATATCACAACAGTGTGGATGACACCATAAAAAATATCACAACAGTGTGGATGACACCATATGATAAAATATCAAATATCACAATGATAAAATATCACAACAGTGTGGATGACACCATGTGGATGACACCATAAAATATCACAACAGTGTGGATGACACCATAAAATATATCACAACAGTGTGGATGACACCATAAAATATCACAACAGTGTGGATGACACCATAAAATATCACAACAGTGATGACACCAAAAATATCACAACAGTGTGGATGACACCATAAAATATCACAACAGTATGGATGACACCATAAAATATCACAACAGTGTGGATGACCACACAACAGTATGACACCATAAAATATCACAACAGTGTGGATGACACCATAAAATATCACAACAGTATGGATGACACCATAAAATATCACAACAGTGTGGATGACACCATAAAATATCACAACAGTATGGATGACACCATAAAATATCACAACAGTATGGATGACACCATAAAATATCACAACAGTATGGATGACACCATAAAAAATATCACAACAGTGTGGATGACACCATAAAATATCAAAATATGGATGACACATAAAATATCACAACAGTATGGATGACACCATAAAATATCACAACAGTGTGGATGACACCATAAAATATCACAACAGTATGGATGACACCATAAAATATCACAACAGTAAAATATCACAACAGTGGATGACACCATAAAATATCACAACAGTATGGATGACACCATAAAATATCACAACAGTGTGGATGACACCATAAAATATCACAACAGTGTGGATGACACCATAAAATATCACAACAGTATGGATGACACCATAAAATATCACAACAGTGTGGATGACACCATATCATGAAACATAAAATATCACAACAGTGTGGATGACACCATAAAATATCACAACAGTATGGATGACACCATAAAATATCACAACAATGTGGATGACACTGACACCATAAAATATCACAACAGTGTGGATGACACCATAAAATATCACAACAGTGTGGATGACCATAAAATATCACAACAGTGTGGATGACACCATAAAACACTGACACCATAAAATCACAACAGTGTGGATGGATGACACTGACACCATAAAATATCACAACAGTGTGGATGACACTGACAAAAAATATCACAACAGTGTGAATGACTGACACCATAAAATATCACAACAGTGTGGATGACACCATAAAATATCACAACAGTGTGGATGTGTGTGATGACACCATGTGGAAACTGACACCATAAAATATCACAACAATGTGGATGACACTGACACCATAAAATATCACAACAGTGTGGATGACACCATAAAATATCACAACAGTGTGGATGACACTGACATAAATATATCACAACAATGTGGATGACACTGACACCATAAAATATCACAACAGTGTGGATGACACCATAAAATATCACAACAGTGTGGATGACACCATAAAAAAATATCACAACAGTGTGGATGAAAGCTGTGGTGCAGTGGAAAGTGTGTGAATGTGTGTGGATGACAAATTATACAATTTTACAATGATTCTTGTCTTGTGTTGTCTGGATCAGTGATGACACCATATGATAAAATATCACAACAGTGGTAATCAGAATAGTATCATTTTTGATAATAATAATAATAATAATAATAATAATAATAATAATAATAATAATAATAATAATACACCATAAAATTAAAAATCACAACAGTAATGGCATTTGTAGTGTGCAATTCTCTGGATGACACCAGACAAGCTCAAATCATTTTACATATCACAACAGTTGGATGACACCATAAAATATCACAACAGTATGAAACCATAAAATATCACAACAGTATGGATGACACCATAAAATATCACAACAGTACAGTATGGATGACATTAGGGATGACTATCACATTTGAAAATTTGTAGGATGAGTTGGATGTATTCACAACAGTAAAATTTCACAACAGTATGCACTGAACATTAATATTGTTAAAACAGTATGACTTTCACAATTTTCATCTGTTTGGGTGTGTGAGACAATGACACCATAAATTAAAATATCACAACAGTGTGGATGAGTCACAACAGTGTGGATGACAAAGTTGGATGGGTGGAATTTCACAACAGTGTGAATGATCACCCTATAAAACAATGACAATCACAACAGACAATACAGTAAAGACCATTTATTTAACAAATATGGAAAATTAAAAGTGACAAAGGGCATACACAGTAGTGGCTGGATAAACGACAGGAAAAAGCGACACCATGCACTTTAAAATATCACAACAATGTGGATGACACTGACACCATAAAATATCACAACAGTGTGACACCATTATCATGAGGATGACCTTTTATCACAACAGTATGACACTGTAAAATTTGGTCAGACAGATGTAGACACTGACGTGTGTTTATGCAGAGTGTGCTTTATCATGAAGTGTGCTTTTATCCAGCGACTACTGTATAAAATTCATAATAATAATATTTAAAAATAATGGCATTTGTAGTGTGCAATTCTCACACCAAGAATATCAAATCAATTGGATGACATTAAAATTCTAAAATATCAGAAGTCTGTGATCAAAATTTGCTTCCTGTAATTTACTTTAAAAAGGTGGGGTTTTTGAAAAATTTGTTAAAAGTATCAATAGTCTCAGCTTTACTTTTTCATTTGTTTGAGTGTGAGGTGTCGGGGGTTTTCCTCACCCTACAATGACATCAACATGATCAAATATGAAATTAAAAGGACAAAGGGATTTCTCACCATATGTTTTGAGATTTGTGGATGGAACTTGGAAGGACTACTGTAAAAAAATTTACTGGGTTTTTAGAGGAACATAGACGACTAGTGATTCCCTTAAACATTGTGGCAAGAAATGGTCATTGTGGCAAGAAGTGGTCGACAAATGTAGACTAATACAGCTATTTTGTATATTATAATACGTTATTTAACTGGCAACCAGTGTATGTCGGCCAACAATGGTGATGTGCTTTTGCGTTAAATGCCGCAGTATGTGCGTCAGACATCAGAGGTTAATGCAGTTAATCATTAACCAAAAGTGATGCCCAATAGTGGAAGTTCAAAAGATTTTTAAAAACCAGGTCTACCGTAAGATATGGGGTACACTTTGGTCTTAGTAAAAATATTATGTCTATAAATAATTATAATGGGTAGATGTATGCAAACAACATAAATAAGGAACATTGGTCTAAAAATTCCTCATTCAAATTTGGAGTACATATAAAAATGATTGATTTGTGTGCTTTTCAATTTGAAAAATAGAGGAAGTGATTCAAAGCTTTAAATTTTTTTATTGATTGTTTTAGTTTTTCAATAGCTTATCATAAGAGACACCAAATCTATTTTTAGGACGCCCCACTACAAACAAACCCATCTCTAGGGTTCCAAATTTAGGGTTTGGTTTTCCTAGTTTTGTGAACTTCATCTACTGTATTTTATATTGGCTACGGCTTAATTTTTTTTATTCGTATGCACATACATTGTGAAATTATATATGAAGCTGAAACAGCCGATGCCCATCTTTGAGAAAAGTCTGGTTTATGTTTGTATTGTATCTCTGCTCTTTTCTAGGCTGTTGTGTGTTTTGCAGTACTAACGATTGACAGGTGAGTTTTTTAATTTTTATTTTCAACAACCCTGAAATCTAATTTCATTTGAGATTTAATCATGTCCGTGGGCAAAGCTGTCATGGTCCACACAAGGTTCCCATCAAAGCTCATCGCTGCTGCTGTCTGTCATCGGCCATTTTTTGTAGTCTTCCCCAATTGAGATCATTCTCTCTCATTTCTTCTTCGACACCTGTTTGTTGGGATTTACCTTCATAAAAGTACATAGTGACTTATTTAAATGCACGGTTTATATCAAATTGCTCATAAAATTCATTCATGATGAACGTCAGCCCAAAGAATGGTGTTTTTAGAGAGGTATTATAAGTCATATTGGAAGTCATCGCTTTCTCTTTCAACCAGCGTGTGGCAGGCAGCACATATCAGTTCCCATTCTACCGTCCAGTGTATGGGTTTTAGATGCCCGAAATGATTTTTTCTCCAGGCTGCCCTGTCCTGACATTTTTTCGGTGAAAGTTAAATTTCTTTGCGTTAATGCCTCTTTTATATCTTCTTCCCACTTTCTCCGAGGTCTGCCTTTTGGTCTTTTACCTTGAGTTTAGCACTGTATACATTGTACTGATTTAGCTATTCTATTGTCATTCATTCTGTTAACATGCCCGAACCATCTCAGTTGATTCATTTCTATCTTAGTTTTTATGCTATCTGCTTTGGTTTCATCTCTTATTGTTGTGTTTCTGATTTTGTCTCTTTTAGTTTTCCCTACTACTCTTCTTAGATATTTCATTTCGGCTGCCTGCACTCTACTGTATTCTCTTCTGTCTAAGGTCCAGGTTTTACTGCCATAGAGGAGAGTAGGACAATAAACTGTGTTGTATACTGCCCTTTTGGTTTTTGTTGAGAATTCTTGTTTACCTACAAATGCCTTTCCTAGATGGTTATATATTGCTAATTCATTATTCCTTATGTTAATATTTGACTGGAGGTCCCTTTCCTTTAAATCATCAGAAATGAAAGCATTGATACATTTAC
>JAXRKP010000643.1:180000-200000 GCA_037039925.1 Doris montereyensis | reverse complement strand
TCGGTAGTATAGAGACAAGATGTCGGCCTCTCAACCAAGCGGTAGTGGGTTCGAGCCCCCCCCCCCCCCGACGTTTGAAAATGTTGTCGATTTCCATCCCCCTCCCTCCCCCAACCCCTGGTCCAGGTAGGTGGGTTAACAGCTAGTTCTATCGAAGATGGACGACAAATAGGAGGCCCCGTATTCAGATCACAATACTCTGTGCACGTTAAAGATCCCTTGGCTGTTTACAGGGCAGTCTGGACAAAATTTAAATCCTACTAAAGGCCCGGGATCACCGTATTTGTGGATGTGGATGTAAGTAAATCAAATTCAAATCTTGTAGTAGATGTGGATGTAAGTAAATCAAATTCAAATCTTGTAGTAGATGTGGATGTAAGTAAATCAAATTCAAATCTTGTAGTAGATGTGGATGTAAGTAAATCAAATTCAAATCTTGTAGTAGATGTGGATGTAAGTAAATCAAATTCAAATCTTGTAGTAGATGTGGATGTAAGTAAATCAAATTCAAATCTTGTAGTAGATGTGGATGTAAGTAAATCAAATTCAAATCTTGTAGTAGATGTGGATGTAAGTAAATCAAATTCAAATCTTGTAGTAGATGTGGATGTAAGTAAATCAAATTCAAATCTTGTAGTAGATGTGGATGTAAGTAAATCAAATTCAAATCTTGTAGTAGATGTGGATGTAAGTAAATCAAATTCAAATCTTGTAGTAGATGTGGATGTAAGTAAATCAAATTCAAATCTTGTAGTAGATGTGATGTAAGTAAATCAAATTCAAATCTTGTAGTAGATGTGGATGTAAGTAAATCAAATTCAAATCTTGTAGTAGATGTGGATGTAAGTAAATCAAATTCAAATCTTGTAGTAGATGTGGATGTAAGTAAATCAAATTCAAATCTTGTAGTAGATGTAGATGTAAGTAAATCAAATTCAAATCTTGTAGTAGATGTGGATGTAAGTAAATCAAATTCAAATCTTGTAGTAGATGTGGATGTAAGTAAATCAAATTCAAATCTTGTAGAGATGTGGATGTAAGTAAATCAAATTCAAATCTTGTAGTAGATGTGGATGTAAGTAAATCAAATTCAAATCTTGTAGTAGATGTGGATGTAAGTAAATCAAATTCAAATCTTGTAGTAGATGTGGATGTAAGTAAATCAAATTCAAATCTTGTAGTAGATGTGGATGTAAGTAAATCAAATTCAAATCTTGTAGTAGATGTGGATGTAAGTAAATCAAATTCAAATCTTGTAGAGATGTGGATGTAAGTAAATCAAATTCAAATCTTGTAGATGTGGATGTAAGTAAATCAAATTCAAATCTTGTAGAGATGTGGATGTAAGTAAATCAAATTCAAATCTTGTAGATGTGGATGTAAGTAAATCAAATTCAAATCTTGTAGATGTGGATGTAAGTAAATCAAATTCAAATCTTGTAGATGTGGATGTAAGTAAATCAAATTCAAATCTTGTAGTAGATGTGGATGTAAGTAAATCAAATTCAAATCTTGTAGATGTGGATGTAAGTAAATCAAATTCAAATCTTGTAGTAGATGTGGATGTAAGTAAATCAAATTCAAATCTTGTAGTAGATGTGGATGTAAGTAAATCAAATTCAAATCTTGTAGTAGATGTGGATGTAAGTAAATCAAATTCAAATCTTGTAGTAGATGTGGATGTAAGTAAATCAAATTCAAATCTTGTAGTAGATGTGGATGTAAGTAAATCAAATTCAAATCTTGTAGATGTGGATGTAAGTAAATCAAATTCAAATCTTGTAGGATGTGGATGTAAGTAAATCAAATTCAAATCTTGTAGTAGATGTGGATGTAAGTAAATCAAATTCAAATCTTGTAGTAGATGTGGATGTAAGTAAATCAAATTCAAATCTTGTAGTAGATGTGGATGTAAGTAAATCAAATTCAAATCTTGTAGATGTGGATGTAAGTAAATCAAATTCAAATCTTGTAGAGATGTGGATGTAAGTAAATCAAATTCAAATCTTGTAGAGATGTGGATGTAAGTAAATCAAATTCAAATCTTGTAGTAGATGTGGATGTAAGTAAATCAAATTCAAATCTTGTAGTAGATGTGGATGTAAGTAAATCAAATTCAAATCTTGTAGATGTGGATGTAAGTAAATCAAATTCAAATCTTGTAGTATGTGGATGTAAGTAAATCAAATTCAAATCTTGTAGAGATGTGGATGTAAGTAAATCAAATTCAAATCTTGTAGTAGATGTGGATTTAAGTAAATCAAATTCAAATCTTGTAGATGTGGATGTAAGTAAATCAAATTCAAATCTTGTAGATGTGGATGTAAGTAAATCAAATTCAAATCTTGTAGTAGTATGTAGGATGTAAGTAAATCAAATTCAAATCTTGTAGATGTGGATGTAAGTAAATCAAATTCAAATCTTGTAGATGTGGATGTAAGATAAATCAAATTCAAATCTTGTAGATGTGGATGTAAGTAAATCAAATTCAAATCTTGTAGTAGATGTGGATGTAAGTAAATCAAATTCAAATCTTGTAGATGTGGATGTAAGTAAATCAAATTCAAATCTTGTAGATGTGGATGTAAGTAAATCAAATTCAAATCTTGTAGTAGATGTGGATGTAAGTAAATCAAATTCAAATCTTGTAGTAGATGTGGATGTAAGTAAATCAAATTCAAATCTTGTAGTATGTGGATGTAAGTAAATCAAATTCAAATCTTGTAGTAGATGTGGATGTAAGTAAATCAAATTCAAATCTTGTAGTAGATGTGGATGTAAGTAAATCAAATTCAAATCTTGTAGATGTGGATGTAAGTAAATCAAATTCAAATCTTGTAGTAGATGTGGATGTAAGTAAATCAAATTCAAATCTTGTAGATGTGGATGTAAGTAAATCAAATTCAAATCTTGTAGTAGATGTGGATGTAAGTAAATCAAATTCAAATCTTGTAGATGTGGATGTAAGTAAATCAAATTCAAATCTTGTAGTAGATGTGGATGTAAGTAAATCAAATTCAAATCTTGTAGTAGATGTGGATGTAAGTAAATCAAATTCAAATCTTGTAGAGATGTGGATGTAAGTAAATCAAATTCAAATCTTGTAGATGTGGATGTAAGTAAATCAAATTCAAATCTTGTAGTAGATGTGGATGTAAGTAAATCAAATTCAAATCTTGTAGTAGATGTGGATGTAAGATAAATCAAATTCAAATTCAAATCTGATGTGACTAGGTGTCGATGCACCTACCTGAAGCAGAGAAGGCGGGTGTGGATGTAACTCGAATAAATCAAATTCAAATCTTGAATCCACGACCTTTTCGTTGGACACATTGCCCCTCTGCCCTGGAAAGTCAAATTCAAATCTTGTTGTGCTTACCGGCTGTTTGATTTAACTCTGTTCTTTTATTCTTTTTAAATCTTGAATAGAAGCCATGTTAGATGTTAACTCGATAGTCTTTAACTTGATAGTCAAATCTTGATAGTCTTTGTGGATGTAACTAAATCTTTAAATAGTCTTCAATCTTGATAGTCTTTAACTTGATAGTCTTTAAGTACGATATCAAATTCAAATCTTGACGTAGTGATAGTCTTTAACTTGATACGATAGTCTTTCAAATCTTGAGTAGATTGTGGATGTACGATAGTCTTTAACTTGATAGTCTTTAAATCTTGATACGATAGTCTTTAACTTGATAGTCTTTAAATCTTGATAGTAGATAGTCTTTAACTTGATAGTCTTTAACTTGAAGTCAACTTGATATTCTTTAACTTGATAGTCTTTAACTTGATAGTCTTTAACTTGATATCTTTAAATTCAAATCTTGATAGTCTTTAACTTGATATTCTTTAACTTGAATCAAATTCAAATCTTTAACTTGATAGTCTTTGGATGTAACTTGATAGTCTTTAACTTCAAAACTTGATAGTCTTTAACTTGATAGTCTTTAACTTGATAGTCTTTAACTAATAGTCTTTAACTTGATTCTTTAACTTGTAGTCTTTAGATAGGGATTGATAAGTTGATAATCTTTAAATTCAAATCTTGTAGTAACTTGATAGTCTTTAACTTGATAGTCTTTAACTTGATAATCTTTAACTTGATAGTCTTTAAATCTTGATAGTCTTTAACTTGATAGTCTTTAACTTGGATAGTCTTTAACTTGATAAACTCAATAGTTCAAATCTTTAACTTGTAGTAACTTGATAGTCTTTAACTTGATAGTCTTTAACTTCAAATCTTGTAGTCTTTAACTTGATGTGGATAGTCTTTAACTCGATAGTCTTTAATTCATATCTTGTAGGTGATAGTCTTTAACTAAAGTCAAATTCAAATCTTTAACTTGTAGTTTAGATGTGGAACTTGATAAGTCTTTAATCAAATTTTAAATCTTGTAGTAGATGTGGATAGTCTTTAACTTGATAGTCTTTAATTCAAATCTTGTAGATGTGGAGTCGTTAACTTGATAGTCTTTAATTCAAATCTTTAGATTTGATATCGTTAAGTAAAGTCTTTAATTGATATCTTTAATAGATTGTGGATGTAACGAAAATCAAATTCTTTAAATCTTGTATGTAGATGGTGGTTTCGCTAAATCGTAAGATCAAATTCAAATCTTGTAGTTTCAAATAATGATATGATATCAAGTAATATATAAATTCAAATCTTGTTGTAGGGTTTTTTGTGGTTTTTTGTTTGTTTGTCAAATTCAAATTTCTCGATTCTTCGATCTTGTGACGTGAATCTAAATTCACGATTCCTTCTTCGATTTTGGAGCGCCTACTAGATCTAGATCTACTCACTTTGACATCAATTTTGGTAGCACCTACTAGATGTAGATCTACTCGCTTTGACATCAAATTTTGGTAGCAAATCTTGATATAGATTTGACATCGATTTTGGTAGCGCCTAAGATCAAATTCAACATCTTTTGGTAGATAGATCTAGATATACTCACTTTGACATCGATTTTGGTAGCAAATCTAGTAGATCACTTTGACATCGATTTTGGTAGCGCCTACTAGATCTAAATTCAAATCTTTTAGTAGCGCCTGTGGATCTAGATAAATCACTTTGAAATCGATTTTGGTAGCGCCTGCTAGATCTAAGCTACTCACTTTGACATCGATTTTGGTAGCACCAAATCTAGAGCTACTCACTTTGACATCGATTTTTGTAGCACCAACTAGATCTAGAGCTACTCAACATCGATTTTGGTAGCACCAACTAGATCTAGGATGTAAGTATCTTCAAATCTTGTAGATTTTGGTATGCTAGATCTAGATCAAATTTGACATCGATTTTGGTAGCGCCTGCTAGATTGTCTAGACATCGATTTTGGTAGCGCCTGCTAGATGTAAATCTAAATTTGACATCGATTTTGGTAGCGCCTGTAGGATGTACTCACTTTGGCTTTGATTTTGGTAGCGCCAAATTCAATATCTCACTTTGGTAGATTTTGGTAGCACCAACTAGATCTAGATAAATCAAATTCAAATTTTGGTAGCGCCAACTAGATCTAGATATACTCACTTTGGCTTTGATTTTGGTAGCGCCAATCTAGATCTAGATCTAGATATCTCACTGTAGCTTTGATTTTGTAGCGCCAACTAGATCTAGATATACTCATCTTTGGTTTTGGTAAATTCTAATCTTGATAGGCTTTGGATTTTGGTAGCGCCAACTAGATCATATATTCAAATCTTTGACACTTTGACGATGGCGCGATGTAAGAATAAATGACAGACCTCATTGTGTGTTTTGTACGTCAGATGGGGACAATGCCGAACTAAATCAAATTGATCTGGGCATCTGAAGCTTGGTCCTGTTTTCATTTCTTTATGGAGGAAAGGTGTCGGCCACTCAATCAAATTCGTGGTTTGAATCTTGTCAGGTTTAAAAGTTTTCTCGGGTTTTTTCTCTCGTGTAAAACTCCTCCTCCCCCTCAAATCTTGGTCCAGGTAGATGTCGACACCTAGTTCCATCAGTAAGGACGATCAAATTCACGTTTAGATCCCTTGACCGTTTACAAGACAGTGCGATGTAAGAAAATCAAATTCAAAAAGTAAATGTAAAAAATCAAATTCAAATCTTAGTGTGGATGTGGAGTAGAATCGTAAATCAAATGATAAACCTTTACTCCTGAGAAAGTTAGGACCGACCAAAAAAATCACAATTGGAAGAATTTATTTCGTATCCATCAACTCCAAGGTGTATTGATGACATATTTTGATTCGGTGTCTCTGAATTGGGTCGCGCCGTTTTGTAAGTAGTGTTCTTGGCACGGTACTTCCCGTGTTAGTTAGAACGACGATTAGGCCTACAATACAAGTACCGGTGTAACCAGACATGTACCGGTACCTCTTTTAATAATGTGGTCTACCGTGTCCCAAATCTTGTAGGTGTGGATGTAAACAAACCAACATTCAAATCTTGCAGAAACATCTCTCTGTAAGTCTCTCTCTCTTCAAATCTTGTCTCTAGTATCAAGTCATTCGATTCATTCTTTAGAGTCAAATTCCGCCATCGCATTCATAATCTGAATGTGACTTGACGTGTCGATTTGCACCTACCTCGAAGCAGAGGAAATGCGACCCAATTCGTGCCTGGATTCTTGTGGTATCGTGGTAGATTTCACTCGATATATGATCGTGTGTGTTGGTGTTGTTTTTCAACCGTCGGCTCTCTCTTGAATCTCTCGACTCTTTTCGTTGCGTGGCCGACACATTGCCCCTCTGCCCTGGACCACCGAGTCCCCGCCCGTCTCTCTAAATCTTCTTTTCTCTCTCTCTCTCTCTCCCCCCCTGTCTCTCTCTCTCTCTCTCTCCCTCTCTCTCTCTCTCCCTCTCTCTCTCTCTCTCTCTCTCTCTCTCTCTCTCTCTCTCTCTCTCTCTCTCTCTCTCTCTCTCTCTCTCCTCCGGCTCCTTTGTTTTTCTACTCTGTTCTTCTCTCTCTCTCTCTCTCTCTCTCTCTCTCTCTCTCTCTCTCTCTCTCTCTCTCTCTCTCTCTCTCTCTCTCTCTCTCTTTATTCTTTCCTTATATATACCACAACTTCCATATTTCGAAGGTAGATTTCAAATAGCCTGCTGTAACTTAGCGAATAAAGTCTTTGATCGAATCAATATTTTAATTGATTGGGAAAAGATAGTTTTACCTGCGATCCACGAAACTTGTTATTGTTACTGGATCTTATTTCTCGATTTCCGATCATTACAATAACCCCCCCCCCCCCCACATAACTTCACCATCCAGGTACTAATTTGATCTAACAATCGTGCTTGATATCACTCGTAACCGATACAGCAGTTTCTGAGTCAACCACGGTCAAAGTTCAAGAGACCCAATTTATGATATAGAGAAATCATAACCCAACATTATTTACGGACATGCTTGTGCAAAATACTAAGTGAGAGGCTGTAGGCGATGAGCTATTCTTTTGATTTAACCCACATCCACAGCTAAGGTGATCTCGGGGTTTGGAAGGATTTCTTAAGACTTTGCACGGACTGCCTTGTAACCAGCCAAGGGATCTTTAACGTGCACAGATTGTTGTGCTATTGCACAGGGACCTCCATTTTATCATCCGTCTCCGGTTGGACTAGGTGTCGACCCACCTGCATGGACCAGGAGGGGGGGGGGATGTTTTTACTCGAAAAAATGTTCAACCTGCCGGGGCTTGAACCCCTGATGTTTTGGTTGAGAGGCCTACACCTTGCCTCCGGACTACCGAGTCCCTCGTCACGCTTCGGATCTGGGGGGGGGGGCTCTGACTGGACTCATCATGCTACCCTCTTTACTTTGTGAAGACAAACAGCGAGGCAAGGAGCATGTCGAAAGCGAAGAATAAGGGCATACTCTAATACTAAAGCCCCGTGGCAACAAAGACAAGACAAATACAGACCAATATACAGGGCTGGAGGGGGGAGTCCTTGGGCGTGGACAATACTGTCATCCGAACCTGCGTCCTCTGCGTCGGCATGAAGAGAGCGCACTACCAACCAAGCTAGCTACACTCCTCCGTTAGAAGGTCCTGCTTCTTTCTTTCACTCCCTGACGTCTTTCTTTCACTCCCTGACGTCTTTCTTTCACTCCCTGACGTCTTTCTTTCACTCCCTGACGTCTTTCTTTCACTCCCTGACGTCTTTCTTTCACTCCCTGACGTCTTTCTTTCACTCCCTGACGTCTTTCTTTCACTACATGACGTCTTTCTTTCACTACATGACGTCTTTCTTTCACTACATGACGTCTTTCTTTCACTACATGACGTCTTTCTTTCACTACATGACGTCTTTCTTTCACTACATGACGTCTTTCTTTCATTCTCTGTACTGATGTCTTTCTTTCATTACATGACGTCTTCCTTTCACTCTCTGGACTGACGTCTTTCTTTCACTACATGACGTCTTTCTTTCACTCTCTGGACTGACGTCTTTTTTTCACTCCCTGACGTCTTTCTTTCACTGCCTTACGTCTTTCTTTTACTTCCTGACGTCTTTCTTTCACTACATGACGTCTTTCTTTCATTCTCTGGACTGACGTCTTTCTTTCACTACATGACGTCTTTCTTTCACTACATGACGTCTTTCTTTCATTCTCTGGACTGACGTCTTTCTTTCACTACATAACGTCTTTCTTTCACTCTGGACTGACGTCTTTCTTTCACTCCCTGGCGTCGTTCTTTCACCTTGCTGTCTCTCCTAAAGGAGCGTGGTAAGCTTGGTTGGTAGCGTGTTATAGTGTGTCGACGCAGAGGTTACGGGTTCGAATGTTGATGTCCTTGGATTTTTCCCCTGTCTATTCAGTATTCCTTTGTGTTTCTCTCGTCTTTGTTCCTACGTGGCGTTAGTTTTATTTCATGTCCTTATTCTTCAAAAGCTGTTCTTGGGGGGCAATGAAGAGCACGAGAAATACCAAAGTATGCCCAATACAACAAATTAAGAATGCCAAAGGAGAAATAATGAAAGAAGACAGCGAAATCATGGAAACATGGAGAAAGCATTTTCACCAATTACATAATCCCTCCAGAACATATGAAACAAGGAGTGCAGATCAATTAATAAAGTACCAAATAATCCAGAGGAGATAGCTGAATATGTAGATATATAAATGAAAGAAATCCAAACAGCTATAAGAAAAGTGAAATCAGGAAGAGGGCCAGGAGCAGATCAAGTTTATACAGAAATGATTAAAAACCAAGGGAGAGAGGCAGACAAACTACTACATGCAATATGTCAACAAGCATGGATGGAAGTCCAAACAGGTGCCAGACGACTGGAAAAAGGGAACAGGAGTACCAATACATAAGAAAGGATCAACAATGAAGTGCTCCAACTATAGAGGGATATCACTACTTAGTGTTCCAGGAAAAGTATATGCTAGGATACTGGAAATGAGACTAAGGAAAAGAGTAGAGGATCAGATTGAAGAGCAACAGAGTGGATTTAGATCAGGAGGAAGTGTACAAGACCACATATTTACAATTAGACAAATAAAAAAACATTCATTGAGAGAAACATTGACTTGCACCTGTGTTTTATTGACATAGAAAAGGCATTTGACACTGTGAGTAGTGTGAGGAGGGACAAACTATGGCATTCCTTAAAATAACACAACGTAGAGCAAAATTTAATAGAAGCCATTAAAAGTTTTTACAATAAACCAACATGTGCTGAGAGCGTAGCTGGAAACATATCTGCATAATTTGATGTGGAAATAGGCGTAAGACAGGGTTGTAACCTAAGTCCTCTTTTGTTTATCACATTTATGGATTCAGTCGCAAAGGCATCTTCAAAAATGAAGAAAACGAATGTAGGTATATTGGAAGCTCAAACCAGTAAATGCATCAATGCTCTCATTTGCTGATGATTTAGTTCTGTTTGGAAAATCAGAAAAGCGACCTTCAGTCGAATATCAAATCAACATTATGAACAATGAACTAAATAAAAAGAGGGAGGAGAGTAAATGCAAATGAAACCCAAAACAATGCTAGTAATTAGGAAGCTAAAACACAAAATCTTACATTAGGCAGGGAGTATTTAGATCAAGTTCACAGCTACAATTATCTAGGAGTAATGATCAACTCAGAGGGAAAAATAAGAAGAAATCAGCCAGAGAATCAAAAAAGTCAAGTGCAATATATAACCATCTAGGAAGGCATTTGTAGGTAAGCAAGAATTGTCAACAAAAACGAAAATAGCAGTATAGAATACAGTTTATTGTCCTACTCTCCTCCATGGCAGCGAAACTTTGAATTTAGACAGTAGAGAGAATACAGTAGAGTACAGGCAGCTGAAATGGAATGTCTAAGAAGGGTAGTAGGGAAAACTAAAAGACAAAATCAGAAACACAACAATAAGAGATCAAACTAAAGCAGATAGCATAAAAACTAAGATAGAAAAACAAATCAATTGAGATGGTTTAGGTACGTTAACAGAATGAATGACAATAAAATAGCTAAATCCGTATACAGTGCTAAAGCCCAAGGTAAAAGACCAAAAAGCAGACCTCGGAAAAGCGGGAAGAAGATATCAAAGAGGCATTGAAGCATAGAAATTAACTGTTTTGGAAGGAAACAGGAAATGCCAGGACAGGGCATCCTGGAGAAAGATCATCTCGGCCATTTGAACCCACACACCGAAAGGTAGAATGAGAACTGATAAAGAAAGAGAGAGAGAGAGAGAGAGAGAGAGAGAGAGAGAGAGAGAGAGAGAGAGAGAGAGAGAGAGAGAGAGAGAGAGAGAGAGAGAGAGAGAGAGAGAGAGAGAGGAGGAGAGAGGGAGACAGAGAGGGAGACGAGGGAGAGAGAGGGAGGGAGGGAGGGAGGAGGGAGGGAGAGAGAGAGAGAGAGAGAGAGAGAGAGAGAGAGAGAGAGAGAGAGAGAGAGAGAGAGAGAGAGAGAGAGAGAGAGAGAGAGAGAGAGAGAGAGAGAGAGAGAATGAAATCAAAAGAAGAAAAAAACTTAATACACCGTAAGATCACCGTATATGGTGGACGAGGTAAATTTTAATGAAACAAACAAACAAAACCAATGAAAAATCTTGATCGGTCTTGCTAGACAGAGACATCGATGTGACCTGGCCCCATTGACCTACTGTGACTGTTGTAGTACTTAGCGGTTGGGACTACGGCTGGTTGGTTGATAAATACAATACAATATAATATATGTAATATTATTATATCTCTGCGATAGTAGGGGGCAGGGCGGTCTGTTTATCTCCCTGTGTGGCTCCACATCCCATTCCCATTGAGCTAACACGCGCTGTAAATAACATTTGACATTGACCTCCATCAATCGATTAAAAGTAGGTCTGAGATAAAATGAAGAAACCGATACAATTAATCAAATCACATCAAATCAAAGCAACTTTATTCTTCCCGAGGAAATTGTTCTTAGTTTGACAGCATTTAAGAGTTAAAATCAAATTATTTTTTAATCAGTGCCGTCCGCATGAGTACCGGATTATGTGCCTGGCATTTTCAATGTCGTTAGAGAACGGAATATAACACATGTTATCCAAGTGAGCTATTAGAGTAAATATTCGTGCCCGAGGAAAACCCCCAAAAGTCTGATGGGGCTCCCGAATCCAGTACCTCTGGATCACAGTGCAATGCTTTTAGCCACTTGGCCATCAATTTATTAATTAATCAATCAACAAAATTATAATAAAAAGTTTAATAATATAATGCAATATGTATATATATATAAAAGTTTAATAATATAATATATATATATATATATATATATATATATATATATATATATATATATATTTATAATGTACAATCACAGACACACACGCACACACTAAACATGTTCATCTTTAGACATTCAAGTTCAGCACCAAATAAATATGCAATTTAGTTTGTTGAATATGTAGGATACATATTATATTGCATATTATCTATAAAATACTCAAAATAAAAAATAAAAATAGATTTAAATATCTAAATTTAATAGTAGAAAGTATAAATTAAATTACCTTATAATTTATAAAACCATTAAGCAAAATATTGTGTTTAATACATCACATATTTATAATGTACAATGTCTATGTGGTTGGGCATCAGTGATTCATTTATTTCCTATTACAGGTAACCTACTATTAGTTAATACATGTACAGAGTTGTGGTTGGGCATCAGTGATTCATTTTATTTCAGTGTACAGAGTTGTGGTTGGGCATTGATTTCCTATTACATGTACCATTACTTAATACATGTACAGAGTTGTGGTTTGGGCATCAGTGATTCATTTTATTTCCTATTACATGTACCATTACTTAATACATGTACAGCATCAGTGATTTATTTATTTCCCTATTAGACGTCTTTCTTTCTTTATCAAGCTCCCCTTCTACCTTCCGGCGTATGGGTTTTAGATGCCAAGAAATGATCTTTCTCCAGGCTACCCCTGTCTGACAGTTTTCTGTTTCCTTCCGTGAAAGTTACATTTCTTTGTGTTAATGCCTCTTTTATATCTTCTTCTACCTTCTTCGAGGTCTGCCTTTTGGTCTTTTACCTTGAATTTGCACTGTATACTGATTTAGCTATTCTATTGTCATTCATTCTGTTAACGTGCCCAAACCATCTCAGTTAATTCATTTCTATCTTGGTTTGTTATGCTATCTGCTTTGGTTTGATCTCTTATTGTTGTGTTTCTGATTTTGTCTCTTTTAGTTTTCCTACTACTCTTCTTAGATATTTCATTTTCGGCTGCCTGTACTCTACTGTATTCCCCTACTGTCTAAGGTCCAGGTTTCATTGCCATAGAGGAGAAGGACAATAAACTGTATTGTATACTGCCCTTTTGCTTTTTGTTGACAATTCTTGTTTAGCTACAAATGCCTTTTCCTAGATGGTTATATATTGTACTTGCTTTTGGATTCTCTGACTGATTTCTTCTCTTAGTTTTCCCTCTGAGTTAATTATTACTCCTAAGTAATTGTAGCTGTGCACTTGTTCTAAATTCTCCTGCCTAATGTAAGATTTTGTGTTTTAGCTTCCCTGGTTACTAGCCTTTTTTTGGTTTTCTTTGCATTTACTCTCATTCCTCTTTCATTTAATTCATTATTCATTATGTTGATATTTGACTGGAGGTCCCTTTCTGATTTTCCAAACAGAACTAAATCATCAGCAAATGAAAGCATTGATACATTTACTGGTTTGAGCTTCCACATACCTACATTCATTTTCTTCATGTTTGAGGATGCCTTTGCGACTGAATCCATAAATGTGATAAACAAAATAGGACTTAGGTTACAACCCAGTCTTACGCCTATTTCTACATCAAATTATGCAGATACATTTCCAGCTACTCTCACTGCACATGTTGGTTTATTGTAAAACCTTTTAATGACTTCTATTAAGTTTTGCTCTACGTTGTGTTATTTTAAGGAATGCCATAGTTCATCCCTCCTCGCAGTGTCAAATGCCTTTTCTAAGTCAATAAACACAGGTGCAAGTCAATGTTTCTCTCAAGGAATGTTTCCTATTATTTGTCTAATTGTAAATATGTGATCTTGTACACTTGTTCCTGGTCTAAATCCTCTGGTTTTCTTCAATCTGATCCTCTACTCTTTTCCTTAGTCTCATTTCCAGAACCCTGGCATACATTTTTCCTGGTACGCTAAGTAGTGATATCCCTCTATAGTTGGAGCATTCCATGGTTGATCTTTTCTTGTGTATTGCTACTACTGTTCCCTTTTCCAGTCGTCTGGCACCTGTTTGGACTTCCATGTTTGTTGACATGTTGCATGTAGTAGTTTGTCTGCCTCTCCCCTTGGTTTTTAATCATTTCTGGATAAACTTGATCTGCTCCTGTGGATTTTCCTAATTTCACTTTTCTTATAGCTGTTTGAAGTTCTTCCATTGATGTATCTACATTTTCAGCTGTCTCATCTCCATTACTTGTTACTCTTAATAATTGATCTGTACTCCTTTGTTTCATATGTTCTGGTGGGGGAGGGGGGGGATTATGTAATTGTTGAAAATACTTTCTCCACGTTTCCATTATCTCGCTGTTTCCTTTCATTATTTCTCCTTTGGCATTCTTAATTTGTCGTATTGGACATGTTTTGGTTTTCTCATGCTCTTCATTGCTCCCAGAACAGCTTTAGATTTCCTTGATAGCTTTCTTGAAGTCTTTGTCCAAACTCTTCCCACTGTTCCTGTTTTGCTTTCCTAACTTCCTCTTTTGCGATAGTTCTTTTAATCATGTAATCTATCCTATCCTCTGGTCTCTTTGTTTTTGCAAGTATTTCTTCCAGGCAACTTTCTTTCTTTGATCTAGTCTTGACATTCTCATTCCACCATGCTGTCCTTTTCCCATCTCCTTTAATTTGTTTCCTAGCACAGACCTCTTCAGTACAACTGAGGAGTGTTTCTTTATATATTTGCGACTTTTCTTCTATTGTGCTTTCCTTCAGATCCATCTGCCATTCACTGATATAACTTTTTATCCTGGATTGGTATCATCTGTTTTACTATTGGTTTATTTAGTTCTTCTATTTTGAGTTTAGTAGCTTTCTTTTTTTCCTTTCCTGTTTGTTTTCTTCAGTTAATAATCTCATTTTGGCTATCACTAGGTGATGATCACTAAATATTTCTGCTCCTCTGCTTGCTCTAGCATCCATTGTACTGTAAAATAGAGAACTGCTAGGTAGTCTATGATTGACTTTTCACATCTATCTTCATTTACTCTTGTATATTTGTGGATATCTTTATTAGGAAAAAATGTGTTAGCTATTTTCATGTTATTCTTTAGGCAAAAATCTATTAGTCTCTCTCCATTTGGAAAAGTTGTGGTCTCTCCTTCTTTACCTATTATGCTGATGTTTCTACATTGTTGCCTACTCTAGCATTTAAATCTCCTAAAACCATTAATTCCTGTTTGGGTTTAAGATTCTCTGCAGCTATTTGTAAATCATTTTCGAAGATATCTGTTTCTTCTTTGGGGCATCTTCGTTTGGTCCATAAGCTATGAATAATTTAATTTCCCTTCCTTTTGGTTTAATATTTACCTCTAATAGCCGTGGGCTTACAAATTTCCAACTTTCTAGTAGTTAGTAGCATTTCTTGCCTTTCATGCATTAGGAGGCCTACACCTGCTCTAGCTCTATCTTTGACATCTACTCCTGAGAAGATTAAGTATGATTCGGTCCTACATTTTTCTGTTCCTTGTCCTTTTTTTCTTTGTTTCTGTAATAGCCAAAATATCTACTTTGAATTTTTCCATTTCTTCAGCTATTTCTGACTCCTTTCCATTGATTGCCCTAACGTTCCATGTTCTAAAAATCATAGTCCGTGTTCTTTTCCAGAGTCGTCTTCGAAAGTTCAAGCCGGGTATATCATTGTATATATTACTTTGAATCAGGTTGTTTTGGATAAGTAAGGGATTAGCCCTGTACCCTAGGTAGATGTGGGGCTGCCACCTTGAGGCCCTACCGGACCTTGTATTTTCTGTCAGGGTTAACTCCCTTAGCCGTAAGTCATTTCAAGACCAACCTGCAAGGCAACAGGTTGCTATTTTCTGTCAGAGTTAACTCCCATAGCCTTTGGTCAGTCAAGACCGGCCTGTAAGACAGCAAGTTTTTTTCTTTCGAGTTGCTCCACCAACTTTGGTCAGCCAAGACCATGCAAGGCAGCAGGAGACTCGTGGAGGGCAGGATCATCTACTCCCATACAGGTGTTTACCTGTCCACTGCCCCGGCCTATTACACGTACCATTACTTAATACATGTACAGAGGTGTGGGTGGGCATCAGTGATTGATTTATTTCCGATTACACGTACCATTACTTAATACATGTACAGATTTGTGGGTGGGCATCAGTGATTGATTGATTTTCTATTACACGTAGGCCTACTATTACTTAATACATGTACAGAGTTGTGGTTGGGCATCAGTGATTGATTGATTTTCTATTACACGTAGGCCTACTATTAGTTAATACATGTACAGAGTTGACATGTTCTGTCAACTTAGATTTTCATCCATGTCAACTCCTTGATATTTATATATTTGGAAACCCTTTCTATTACTTCCCCTTAGAATAGAAAAATTGAGATAGTGTGTTTCTATTCTTCCTGAAATCCCAACAACCATATCTTTGGTTTTTGTTGACATTTAATTGTAGTGGTTATTGTCCACATCACTTAACAAATTTATCTATTTCATTTCTATAATGGATATAGATAATGGAACAGCCAAATAGCCTATCATCCGCTGCTGAATTTTTTTAATGAAAAAAACATTTACTTAACTTTCAACGCCAATGCTCGCCTAGCCTCATCGCTGATGAAGGTTTGCTGTTGTTCACGTAAACAAGACCAGTCATTACTAACAACAATTATTGTTTTCTATCCGTCCTTTTCCTTAATCTCCTGATCTCTCTCTCTCTCTCTCTCTCTCTCTCTCTCTCTCTCTCTCTCTCTCTCTCTCTCTCTCTCTCTCTCTCTCTCTCTCTCTCTCTCTCTCTCTCTCTCTCTCTCTCTCTCTCTCTCTCTCTCTCTCTCTCTCTCTCTCTCTCTCTCTCTCTGTACGTATGTATGTATGTATGTATGTATGTATGTATGTATGCGTGTGTGTGTGTATATATATATGTCTTTCTATCTATCTGTCTGTTTATTGTTAATATGTCTCTGTCTGTCTGTCTGTCTCTCTCCTCTGTCTCTCTCCTCTGTCTCTCTCCTCTGTCTCTCTCTCTCTCTCTTTGTCTCTGTCTGTCTGTATATCCTCCCTCACTCACTCACTCTCTCTCTCTCTCTCTCTCTCTCTCTCTCTCTCTCTCTCTCTCTCTCTCTCTCTCTCTCTCTCTCTCTCTCTCTCTCTCTCTCTCTCTCTCTCTCTCTCTCTCTCTCTCTCTCTCTCTCTCATACACATTTCCTCCTCTTCTCTAAAAGTATTTGAATTTAAATTTGAATATCATTCTCTATCTGTCTGTCTGTCTGCCTCTGTCCCTGTCTGCCTTGCTGTCTGCGTGTCTCTCTCTCTCTCTCTCTCTCTCTCTCTCTCTCTCTCTCTCTCTCTCTCTCTCTCTCTCTCTCTCTCTCTCTCTCTCTCTCTCTCTCTCTCTCTCTCTCTCTCTCTCTCGCTCACACACACACACACACACACACACACGCGCGCGCGCACACACGCGCGCTCTCACTCTTAACTCCTTTTCTCCCAAGTTGATTGTGGACGATAATGTATGAAAAATAAGAAGGGCGTAGATAACAGTTTACAACGTCAACAAAATTACTGAACGCAGTAGAATAACAAGTAGACAGCTCTCGGTACGTTTCTCCATGAGTGTCGTTGCGCAGATTCCTGGCCATCCTCCCCCTTTTACTATCAAGCGATTGGCGAGCCGTTGATGAACCTGAGTAGCGTTCGGTAATGAAGTGTGAACCGACTTGTTTGCGAGTCTGTTTTTGCTTGTTCACAATTTAATTGGTTGCTATGTTTAGAGCCCATTTTCAGCCAATCAGAATGCCGGAACGCGAGGGCGGCTTTCCAAATCCCGTAATGACTGAACGCACCACAGCAGGTTGACACTGACCCAGATCATTTTTACTATAATTTTACTGATAAAACCGCTGGTCTCGAAATTTGAAGGGTGTTATTTCTACAAAGCCCTTTAGACGTTGACGATGTTATGTTTCACGCTTTCTTTGTTTTGTTTTATCCTCGTATGTTACCGTTGTAAAATCAACGCCTTGCTTTCCCTCATTAGGGTCACGTTATCATTGGAGCCGATAAGAAAACTAGATCTTAGATCTAGTTAGAATATTCATAATAACCACATCGCCTTTGTGAATCAGATGTATACATTCCTTCGGACCTATAAAACTGTGGACTATTTACCAAGGAAAGGAGATTTTTTGATTGAAGAAACGCCTACTGCCTACTGGGGTGTTCATATTATTTATTACACATTCTATGACTGGAAAAGTTATAGACGAGTTAAATTGTGTTTCGCTGTTGCTTTTTTTCCACGAAAGGAGAACACCGAGGCTGTGTTGTGTTTGAAATTGGAAAGGATTAGATCTATACAACGATACTGCTTGGTTTATTTGTATTTTTATTTTTGTTCTTTAATTTTTTTTTTTTTTACATTTTAACTTGTAACTCCTCTTGCTTACTTGGTTTAATTCGACCTGTATGAGTCTCGCCACTATGGGACAACAAACGAATTATTTTTATTCCTCGGCAACGGAGCGAAAAAGAACAGGCTCAAGTCAGACCTATCAAGTTTAACAGCGCCTTCCGGTTGTGTTACAGTAAGTTTGTCGTTGATGTCATTCTTTTGTTTTACTCTCACTTCATCATGCAAGTCGTGTTCTTTAGGCAATACACCTAACTGCTAACACACGTTTCCCCCACTCTACCCAGATGCAAACGGGTACAAGCAATAGCATAGGGTAAAAACATCTGCGTCAGACTAGCGTCCTGGCCAGGAGGTGATTATTGTTTCCTGTTCCGCTTCATGCTATTTAAACCGGGATAAGCTCCGGCTCTATGGGCCGTAACGGCCTGGAAGGAACTCTACTACTACTTACTCATCATGCAAGTCTGTGTGTTGTTGTGGGTACTACTGGTAGGTCCTACTTCTGCCGCTTTCGTTCTTTCGCACATCATTTATCTTGTTGTTTCCCCCGTAGTTCATACTGAGATCACAGCATATGTATTACAGGGTACATGTCAATGAAGCAAATCATGCAAGGCTATAATAATTTAATTAAGGCTGATGTTGGATGTACGCAATGCCGAGATGCGGAGATTTGATCCCTTCCCAACCTGAACGGATTTTTTTGCTTTTGAGTTCGAGTTTTTGATTTTAGTAAATATATGAGTAACTGTCAAAATATAGTCATCCTATATCATGGAAAATTTTGTAGCGTTCTTGATTGTCAAGGAAACGGCCACCATCTTGAATTTTGAAATTTTCAAAATCTATCTTCTCATAGTTATGAATAAAATAACTCAAAACCTGTGCATATCGTTTTTTTCATTTTGATATCTTACGAAGGACGTCGGGTTTTAGACATTTTGATATAGATTTTTTTAATGAATTTTTGAAAATAACCTACATCGTTTATATGCAAAAAATGACATTTTTATTACAAAATTATTATTTTTCTCAAAAAGTTAACAAGATATAAAAACAAAAACCCCAATATCATTCTATTAACATTGACGAGAGGAACCTGTGTGCCAAATATTATACAAATCGGTCAGTAAATAACTGAGGAGACAGAATTTAAGTTTGAAAAAAAAAACATTTTGAGAACAATGCAAATTAAGAATGAAAGAAAATAACATAAAGCTGTCCCGCGGAAAATTGCAAATGAAAAAGCCAAAAATTGCATTCAAAATTCAAAAATTGCATGCAAAAAAATTAAAAATTGCAAGGAAAAATTGCAAATTTAAATCATTGTTTTCAATAAACAGCGCACAATTATTTCTTGTTTTTAATATTTTATTTCTTACTTACTAGTAGAGCATCCATTGTCCGAATGGGAGAAAAAGAAAACAAAATAAAGTACAAAAAAATATGAATTTATAATTAAGAGTCTACAGAGCCAAACTTCACCCGAATAAAAATCCTTTGTATTTCAATTTTGAGCTTACGAGCATTATATTTATTTGGAAGACTCAAGGTTTATAAAGAGATGAGATCAACTACAAAGAAAGTCATTCCCAACAAATTTGTTGTAGTACAGGAAGAGAAGGCTCTGAAGACTCTCTTCATTTAACCCTCTTCTTCTGTCACTTAATATTAAATTATAGAGGGAAAAGCTCCTTTCTGTATCTGCTGAATTGACAGTGGCATACATATTTTATAACGCAATGCCAAATCTGATAGGGTGGGAAGTTGTTCCTTGCAAGACTTCCAAAAAAGCTCCAGGTCTATGGAAGTGGTGGAATGATTCTTCACAGCTTTGGGGTCCAAAGTGATTGCGATACTTGTGCAATTCCGCTGTTAGATTTAAATTTAGCCTCTAAGCGCTCGGCATGCTT
>JAXRKP010000643.1:115000-175000 GCA_037039925.1 Doris montereyensis | reverse complement strand
ACTTTTTTTTTTATCTATAAAGAAGAATGGGAGTTGCCACATTTTTTCTTCTTCTAGGTAACGCAAAACGCAATGGCACCGAAGATACTAGCTCTAGAAAGTTCTAGTATCATAACAAATAACATTGATGCGACCATCTGAGTGTGTCTGTCACCGAACCACCATTGCTCTTCCTTTCACGGAGATGAGGGCAAGACATTTGTCTTTCGAGACATTCACCTGCCGATAACGCATACTGTACGATATGTATTAGTATTTGTTTGACCATAAAGGAAGAGACAGAGAAAGCTGCAACAAGGAAAGGGATGGGGCGGGGGAGGGTATCCCAAACAAAGCCGGAAGCTATTATTAAGAAGTAAAGAAGTAAAGATAAAGATGGATTTATAATGCCTATTCCCACACAAGTGGGAGGCTCACACTGACTGATGTAACCCCCCAGGACCAGGTCATTTCATTCAAAAATTCAAAACCCTTGACAATTTTAACTCTCCGGGGGAGCATACAGTACACACGCCTTAGTAGGCTTTTCGTACTAACTAACGCTCTGACAAGATATTTCTTTACCTATAGCCATGTACTTATTCACACCTGGATCAAGTGAGGAAACTAGAGGAAGTAAGTTTCCTCAGAGTACAACGTTGTGAGAGAGAAAAAAAACCCCCACCTCTGCCAGTGCCAGCCGTGGGGCTTGGACGAGTGTGTCGTCGTGATTACCTTCTCACAACTACACTACGGGTCATCTACAACGCCTGCTGAGTAGTAGTAGTAGAGCGTACTCGTTGCCCCAAACCGTGTACAGACAGTTTTACTCGCAGACTTTCCAGTAAGAGAAACCCGAATTTTTTGGGATGTTTCAGTATTCAGATTATTGTCACCGTATTGTGTTGGTTAAGTTTTGAAAAATGGCTGAAAAGGGAATATAACAAAAAATCGATTGTAACAAATACAAATAGTATATTATATAATATTTTGGAGGCGAAATATGACAATAAGTGAACTCCACTTATAAAGACAGAACAAACACGTGACGTTTCGGGTATAACCTTCGTCAGACAACAAACGAGAAATATCTACGAATCTAATCTAAGTACTACCTCAGGCATCACACAATGTGATGTCAGAAGAAAAAACATAAAGGAGAAAGAAAGTCTTTGAAAAAGACAGTGTCTGATAAGAAACGTAGTCAGAGGGGGGGGAATGTGTCTGTATGTCTGAATGAGCGAAGTATGTCTGTTCTGATCTGTCTGAAATAAAAATCTGAAAATAAGTAAGTAATAAAAGGTGAGAAGGAGATAGAGAGAAGGAGAAAAAGAGAGAGAGAGAGAGAGAACCGACCGGTCCATTTGCCGCACTGGTTTTAGTCTTGAATCATGACCAGACCAGAGAGAGCTCAGACGCAGGTAAGAGAGTCCAAATCCCCAACAGAGAACGATTCTCGTTAAACAAAGAGAGCAGAGAGAGAAAGAAAGAAAAAAGGCAGGGAAGAAAGAAAGGAGAGTAAACTGGAGTATGGGAAACAAGAACAAAAACAGGATAAATATAAGACTAGATCTAAATCTCACTGGGTCTAGACAGAAGAAATTCGGATAAATGTAAGAATGGTCATCACAATGGGTCTAAGAAAAAGAAATGATAGAGAATGAATGAAAGGAAGTATCAATCAAGGCAAAAATTTACACTAAATGTAAAATGTATATAAATTACAAATTTATCGATGAAATAAGAACATTAGAGTAAACAACTTATCTGAAATTTCAAAAAATGGTTTTACATTTTGTTATCGAAGTCTTGAAAAAAACTGTGATTAAGTCACGAGAATAAAATGTAGAAAAGTATCTTTATCTCATCTGTATCTCCTTCTCATCTTTTATTACGTACTTATTTTCATATTTTTATTTCATTCTAAAAGACTTGTAAAGTGGCAATGTGTAAACCTTAAAAGACTTTGATAACTTGAGAAAGCATCAGCCTAGATAACTGGCATTACTTCTCTCTCACACTCACACAGAACTATCAGTTGACGATGGGCTATAATAATGGTTAAAAAAACGCTTAATCATACTCATTGTTGAGCGCTGGGTAGTTCAGTTTACATACCGTTACCGCAGGTTTTCTAGGCAAACAGCATCGTTTCTGGATCTAGTAGTTTTTCAATTACTTTCCACAGTTTTTAAACTCGGTAGTCCAGGAGGAAAGATGTTGGCCTCTCTCAACCAAAAGGTCTGGATTCAAGCCCCGGCAGGTTGAACAGTTTTCTCGAGTTTTCCCAACAAAATCACCCCCACGGTCAGGTAGGTGGTTCGACACCTAGATCTAGTCACATCGGAGATGGACAATAAAAAGAAGGTCCCGTGTGCATGTCACAACACTGTGCACGTTTAAATATCCATTGGTTGTTTACAGGGCAGTCCGTGCCATTTAAAACTTAGTCTTAGTTGGGGATGTGGGTTAGTTCAAATCAAATCAAAATCAAATCAGCGTGGTCTTTGCTTTTGTCAAATATGAATAAACATAGACCTAGATGTCCATTGCTGTCGGGTGGACAGGAGGGTCATGAACAGTCTGTGCTGACCGGAGACCGAATCGAAGTTGAGTCTCTTGCTTGGCGGTCTGTCACTCTACCGATTGGACAACCGGCCCTCTGATGTTGTGGTAGATTTGATAAAAAATAAAAGCAACGTTTCATGTCCTCCTTACCTCCCATCTCCCCCTTTCTCTTTCCCTTTCTCTGTCTGTCTGTCTGTCTGTCTGTCTGTCTGTCTCTCTCTCTCTCTCTCTCTTTCTCTCTCTCTCTCTCTCTCTCTCTCTCTCTCTCTCTCTCTCTCTCTCTCTCTCTCTCTCTCTCTCTCTCTCTCTCTCTCTCTCTCTCTCTCTCTCTCACACACACATTTGTTTGTATGTGTTTTCCTTCTTGCCCCCTGTGTCTTCTCCTTCAAACTATGTTTTGCTGGTTTTGCATTTATTGTCTGGGTTATATATCAATCTGTGGGTGGTTGACAGGATATACTGGTAAGTTCTTCTTCTTTCCTTCCTTTCCTCTTTCACACAACGTTACATATCTGGCAGTCTACCTTCTTCCTTTCACGCTTTCGCAAGATTTTTCAAGTTACGATTCCTCTTAATTTTCCATCAGATCAGCGCACATGTGGATGACTGGTTTCAATTGCATTGAACCATACTTATAGTCAAACTTATCTGTATCTGTATAAACGCTCAAAGTAGCTCACTATTGAGCATTGATCGTCGATGAGTGCTCGTTCATCGTCTTAAATCATTTCACACGCTCACTCTACACATTGCTCACATCAAACATTCCAATCGCGTATTGTGTGTGGGCCAAAACAGTATCTCCAACTGTATGTCGAGAGTGGTAGCTGGTAGTGTATTGTGTGTGGGCCAAAACAGTATCTCCAACTGTATGTCGAGAGTGGTAGCTGGTAGTGTATTGTGTGTGGGCCAAAACAGTATCTCCAACTGTATGTCGAGAGTGGTAGCTGGTAGTGTATTGTGTGTGGGCCAAAACAGTATCTCCAACTGTATGTCGAGAGTGGTAGCTGGTAGTGTATTGTGTGTGGGCCAAAAACAGTATCTCCAACTGTATGTCGAGTGTGGTAGCTGTTAGCCTATTGTGTGTGGGCCAAAACAGTATCTCCAACTGTATGTCGAGAGTGGTAGCTGGTAGTGTATTGTGTGTGGGCCAAAACAGTATCTCCAACTGTATGTCGAGAGTGGTAGCTGGTAGTGTATTGTGTGTGGGCCAAAACAGTATCTCCAACTGTATGTCAAGAGTGGTAGCTGGTAGTGTATTGTGTGTGGGCCAAAACAGTATCTCCAACTGTATGTCAGAGTGGTAGCTCCAACTGTATGTCGAGTGTATTGTGTGTGGGCCAAAACAGTATCTCCAACTGTATGTCGAGAGTGGTAGCTGGTAGTGTATTGTGTGTGGGCCAAAACAATATCTCCAACTGTATGTCAAGAGTGGTAGCTGGTAGTGTATTGTGTGTGGGCCAAAACAGTATCTCCAACTGTATGTCGAGAGTGGTAGCTTTAGCCTGTTGTGTGGCCAAAACAGTATCTCCAACTGTATGTCGAGAGTGGTAGCTGGTAGTGTATTGTGTGTGGGCCAAAACAGTATCTCCAACTGTATGTCGAGTGGTAGCTGGTAGTGTATTGTGTGTGGGCCAAAACAGTATCTCCAACTGTATGTCAAGAGTGGTAGCTGGTAGTGTATTGTGTGTGGGCCAAAACAGTATCTCCAACTGTATGTCAGAGTGGTAGCTGGTAGTGTATTGTGTGTGGGCCAAAACAGTATCTCCAACTGTGTCGAGAGTGGTAGCTGGTAGTGTATTGTGTGTGGGCCAAAACAGTATCTCCAACTGTATGTCGAGAGTGGTAGCTGGTAGTGTATTGTGTGGGGCCAAAACAGTATCTCCAACTGTATGTCGAGAGTGGTAGCTGGTAGTGTATTGTGTGTGGGCCAAAACAGTATCTCCAACTGTATGTCAAGAGTGGTAGCTGGTAGTGTATTGTGTGTGGGCCAAATCAGTATCTCCAACTGTATGTCAAGAGTGGTAGCTGGTAGTGTATTGTGTGTGGGCCAAAACAGTATCTCCAACTGTATGTCGAGTGGTAGCTGGTAGTGTATTGTGTGTGGGCCAAAAACAGTATCTCCAACTGTATGTCAAGAGTGGTAGCTGGTAGTGTATTGTGTGTGGGCCAAAACAGTATCTCCAACTGCATGTCGAGAGTGGTAACTGGTAGCGAGTTTACATTTCTTGAATTTGATTTTCTTTGTGGGCGGGTGTTAAATTGTATGTCTAGAGCGTGTGTTGTAATTGATGTCACATATCCGTATAATATGATTTTGTGGAGGGTCACCATTCTCTGTTCTTTCCTGCGGCCCTTTAGTGTTTGGCATTACGACAGTGCAATGCTGCATGTATCTTTCATAATTCTGGGTCACAAACTTAGCTCGACCACGACCTTTTGGTTAAGAGAGGCCAATTTGCTATTATAGTCCCCTCTCTCATTCAGGTACTGTAGTGTGACAATACGTTAAGGAGAAACTGAGTTGACCTACAATGGTTCGATCCCACTATGTCCAGTACGTGCTTCTGTGTAGAATGGGGCGTTTAGCGCGCGAAATTATCTGCCCTTGTTTCAGAAACACATCGGTGGTAACTCTTTTTGTGTGGAGCCTGGAGCCCTTATTTAATTTAAGTAATATACGAAGGCATTGAGTACCCCATGTCAATAATGTCATTATTCATAAATAATAATGTTATTACAAAAGCAGTATAACTACTGCTACCATTTCTACTCTTGTTAATAATCATTATAACACTGTAAATAAAAATGTCAACAATTGTGGTGATGATTATTATAATAAAAAGAAGAGAAGAAGGAGAAGGGACAGGATGACCACCAGTAATGATAATAATAATAATTAGAAATGTGTTCCTATTTGTATAACTCATTGACTGACAAGATTAATATATTATCTATTTTCTTTGTTTTAACTGAGATTAGATCGATGTAGTCTCACATTCTATGCGGAAGTATTATAGGATTTTGCATTGAGGAAGTGCGGCGACGCGAAAGTGTTACCACGGGCAATCTCGGGAATACCTGAAACGAGCTAAACGCCATGTAGTTTTATATTTTGATTCATACTCATAAAATATAATTTCGTATTTTGTGAAGTCTGTTTTCAATTCTCAAATTCTCTAACAAATTATTAAATGTCTCAACATTACTACAAGTTCAAATTTATTCTTCTTTTTTCGTCTCCTATTTCTTTCAACTCGTTCGTTGGACAGGAGAACATCTTCATTCAGAACTAGAACCTAATATAAATAGATTTAGACACAGGGAGATACAACATATTTTTTACAAGAGTAATATAAAAACCTCAATTATTAATTAGATTCTATGGGAACACAAGTTAGTCGGACTTGAGCAATCTAGATGTCTAAAGTTCGAAAGGGTGAATATGGAAGCACTAAAGAATATTTTATGTATATCTAGCGCTCTGCTCCCCCCGGCTGGCGGTGGCGTCGAAGATGCCATATCAACTAGTTTCCCACAATTTTATGATGTATATCTAAATAAATCTAGTCATGTATGTTGATTCACATGTTTAGATAAATAACATTTGGATGTTTAAGTCAGCTGCTGTCATTATACAATGAATATCACTAGTAAAAAAAAAAACAGCCACTCAAAAGAGATACCACCGATCTGGGAAAGCGCGCAATGCATCATGGGACAGATGCCTTGTTTTTAATGACGATGATGTGATGTAAGGGGGGGACTTGTCGCCACGCGCCATGTCTCCCCGCTCCCGATGGGTCGAGGCCGAGGCGAGCTTAGCTCGAACTTTGATCCTGAAATGCTCCGATCTTATTAAGCCAATAGGAGGCCTTGGTTAAGATTGACCTTCGAATTCCAATCTTACGCTGCTTCGAGGTTGTTTTTTAGCTCGACTTTCGAAGCCCCATCCTGACTGTTTCGAGTTTTTTTTTAGCTCGACTTTCGAAGCCCCATCCTGACTGTTTCATGGGTTTTTTTAGCTCGACTTTCGAAGCCCCATCCTGACTGTTTCATGGGTTTTTTTAGCTCGACTTTCGAAGCTCCATCCTGACTGTTTCATGGTTTTTTTAGCTCGACTTTCGAAGCCCCATCCTGACTGTTTCATGGTTTTTTTTAGCTCGACTTTCGAAGCCCCATCCTGACTGTTTCGAGTTTTTTTTTAGCTCGACTTTCGAAACTCCATCCTGACTGTTTCGAGTTTTTTTTTTAGCTCGACTTTCGAAGCTCCATCTGACTGTTTCGAGTTTTTTTTTAGCTCGACCATCGGAGTCTTAACTTGACTGCTTTGAGCTTTTTACGTCGACTTAGAAGTCGGCCTGATGTTGCGCTGCTTTGAGCTTTTTTAGCTTGACTTTCCATGTCCAATCGTGTGCTACTGGCTGCTTCGCGTTTTAGGATGTACGTTTGGGCTTTTTTGAGAGGAAAATGATGAATGATCGCATATTACAGAAACTGAACAGGAACTAACAAAGCCAGAGGAAATGAAAACAAAGAGCAAGTCAGACCAAACAACTCATATATTATACATGTATAATAAATAACAGGGAAAACGTTCTAGATCTAGAATATATACAATAAAACACACCCCATCCTTTTTCCCCAACTGGGTTCAGATCTAAATTTAGAGCTACGGCATAGGCCCACATGTATATATTCTAATCTAGATCAAGATGTTATTGGTAGTTATATTGTTGATGGTGTTATTACTAAGCTTACTATTACTATTATTATTATTATTATTATTATTATTATTAGTAGTAGTAGTAGTAGTAGTAGTAGTAGTAGTAGTAGTAGTAGTAGTAGTAGTAGTAGTACAGTATTAATGTTAGTGTTGTTGGTATTGCTATCGTTTTTAGTAGTAGAAGAGTAGTAGCATAATATTAGTATGTGTTATGGGTGTTGTGAAGAAAACGATTAGATCCTATGTTCCACACTATACATGCAGCAGGTGCATATTTATGTCTCGACTTTCACTAGTACGCATGTTGCTTTCTTTCTCATCAAAATTGTTGTTATTGTTCTTGACACTGCTTCTACTTCTGCTGCCTCTGCTATTCTTGTGACGACATGAGATCGAGCTCGATCTTGCCTGCCAGGCTCGATCTTTCAAGTCCACTTGAAAGATCAAAAAGCTTGGTCTTCAGCTCGAGCTTTGCCCAAATTCTACCAGATACTGCTTGCGTAGTCCAGCACTGGTCGCATTAGAGATATATGTAAGTGGGGCGCGGGGGGGGGGGCATACTACATGGACGAACGCTCGTGTGGGCCCCCGGCGGGGCGACAGGGATCCGCTAGGAATTGTTGTTGTTGCTTTAGGTTTCTGCAGGACTGGTGAAACCGAGATTGCTGTTGCTGTTTTGTTTTTTTATATGCACTTTCTGAATGTGTCCTGACCACTTTAGAGAATCAATGACGGTAACACCCAGATACGGATTTTCGGAGAACTTTTCTGAAATGTAACGGTTTTGCGAATATTGGAATATAGAGTGACTTTTGTGTGCGATGGGTGGACATTAGTAAGCACTTTGATTCGTTGAATTGCATGCTCCAAGTTTCTGCCGACTTTTCAAAGCGTCCAAATCATTTTGTAATCATGAAATACCTATCCATCTAGTCTCTATTCCGGCGAGTACCGCACCTGACCTATTGCCCGTCTGCTGAAGTGTCGCCTGACTCTTTTGCGTAGGCTAATCTGTAAGTTTCGAGATTGGGTTTGAGACAGTCTGTTTTATCTTTAGCAGTGTGGCGTAAATGCTGGGGTCCGAAATGGTGTTTAGTTTGTCACAAAGGCCGCCATATGGAAAGTATTTTTAAGGTTTGGTCTGAGTGTGGACATAATGGATATGGTGGTTTCCTTCACGGCTCGTCGCATCTTTGATAATACAAAAAAGTGATCATTGCTTTTTTTGGCTGGTGTATGGGGATCTTGTCTTAGAATATGTCCAAGCAATCTCCACCTGGCATCTAGTAAAAAAAAATGGGGGGAGGGGTTACAATTGGCACTTCGTCTGTTTTGCTGTAAAAATGAAGTACCGTGCGCTGTACAGAAACATACAATGAGGCGAGGGGCATGTCGAAAGTGAAGGGTAGTGACATTGAATAATATTAAATCCCCATAGGAACAAAGACGAGTCAAACACAAGGGATACACGTAAAAGGAATGACTTCCCCATGGGGGTTAGCTTGGTTAACAGAATGATTTCTTGTCATCACGAGGCGATGAGTGCGGATGTTGCACCTTCAACCCCCCCCCCCCGTCTATTCCTTGTATTTGTCTCGTCATTGTTTCTATGTGACTTGAGAATTACGTGTATTTAATGTCACCATCTTACAGTGTGCATGAATCTCGTTTCTCTTCTTGTCTGTGCCACAGGCTTATCAGCTCCTCCGTACTACAATGAGAAACACCAGCTGATCACCGTCTTCCCCACCACGCCACGTCACAAGATGGCCGACCGCCCCACGTCAGACCAGGCGCCAAAGGGAAGCCAAGAGCATCTCGCCCACCACTCCATCCTGTGGGTGCCCGCCATCTTTGTGTCGGCGGCCATCAGGCCTCTACTTCCTGTCCTCCGGCCTTCAGGGCGGGTACGATGAAAACCAGTGAGTTATCCACGTGTGGGTGTCAGTGTGTTTGTGTTTGTGTGTTAGTGTGTGTGTGTGTTTAATTTGATTTCATTTGATTTGGTTTCACCCACATCCACAACTAAGGTGATTTTGGGAGCCTGCGGTAGGATTATAATAATTGTGCCTGTAAACAGCCAAACGACTTTAACGCGCAAAGAGTGTAGTGATTTGCACACGGGACCTCGTTTTCATCGTCCGTTTCCAATGAGACTATATTAAACCCCCCTACCTGGACAAGGGCGGGCGTGTATTTTGCCAGAAAATAAAGTTGAGAAAATATTTCAACATGTCAGGCTACGAACCCCCTGCCTTTTTGGTGGAGATGAACACACCTTACCTCTGAACCACCGTGTCCCCGTGTGTGTGTGTGTGTGTGTGTGTGTATATATATATATATATATATGTGTGTGTGTGTGTGTAAACATTATCATAGCTGCCAACCGGTCCGTAAAAAACGTATTAAGTAAGTTGTTGTTGTTGTTGTTGTTGATGGGGTTTTTTCCCTTTCAGCGCGTACGTCTTCATTTACCTTGAAAAGTACGTATATAAATGTTATCAGTTTGTTCTAAAAAATAAAACCCCAAGTTAACTCTATGTGTGTTTGTGTGTATGCGTGGTGTGGGGGTATATGTACAGGTTGGTGTGTGGTGGGAACTTGTGCAGATTTACCGCCTCACCACCTTGAAAAGTCAATGGAAAATGTATATAAATTGGCACAATGAACGGAATAATAAAACTTTGAATTCTATCTAAAAGAAATCCCCCCATGTTTAACTCCTCCATGTGTGTATCCTTCACCTTGGAATCACATCACATAAATCTTTCTATCCATGTTCGAATCAAACTTTCTTTCATCTGCAACAGTAGTCTTACCACCTATCCTCCTATTGAATCACCATTCCTTCTTTATCTACAATAAAAGAGAGAGAGACTCTATCTATCCACCTATCCTCGGAATCCATGTTTCACACACTCCTCCATCTATCCACCTATCCTCGGAATCACATGTTTCACAGACAGACTCCATCTATCCACCTATCCTCGGAATCCATGTTTCACACACTCCTCCATCTATCCACCTATCCTCGGAATCACATGTTTAACATACCTCTAACACTCACACACATTTCCTTCAATGATCCACCTATCCTCGGAATCCATGTTTCACACACACACAAATAACTCTCTCTCTTTCTCTTTCTCTCTCTCTCTTTCTCTTTCTCTTCTCTCTTTTCTCTTCTTTCTCTCTCTCTCTCTCTCTCTCTCTCTCTCTCTCTCTCTCTCTCTCTCTCTCTCTCTCTCTCTCTCTCTCTCTCTCTCTCTCACTCAGCTGATCCAATAAAAAAATTTGCTGTAATCCCCACCCCATAGCCGACATCTAGTGTATATTGTTGTCGCTGTGCTTTGGCAATGAAATGGGTTCATCATGTCAGCTAATGGATGGCTGGCGGGGCGATTCTGGTGGTAGGTCCTACTTCTTTCTTTTCGTTCATTCACACAAGTCTTTCATCTTTGCGGTGCGTCTGATTGAGCTGCGAGATCTCCGCCTATTACAATAGACAGGGTAGACTTGGATGAAGCAAAATAGCCCTGACGATGTCTTTTTCACCGATTATAGCCATGCAGAAACTTCCGATAAAAGGTGAATAAAAGGCATTTTTTTATCTTGCTTTCTCTTCGGCTTTCTTCTTTCCTCATTTCTTTGCCTTATCTTTCCTTCGCTCTTCTTTTTATTCTGTTCCATTCTCTCTTCTTCTTTTGTTCTTTTCTGTTCTCTTCCAGTCTTTATTCTTCTCTTCTCTTCTATTTTATTTTATGCTATGCTCTCTTCTTTTTTTCCTCCTCTTCTCTTCTCAAATCGCATATCTTCTCAGTTCCCCCTTTTACTCTCATGTGTTCTCATCTCCCCAACTATATTCTCCTATCTTCTCCTCTCCCCTACTCTATTCTCTTATCTTCTCATCTCCCCAACTCTATTCTACTATCTTATCATCTCCTCATCTCTATTCTCCTATCTTCTCCTCTCCCCTACTCTATTTTCCTATCTTCTCATCTCCCTATCTCTATTCTCCTATCTTCTCATCTCCCCATCTCTATTCTCATATCTTCTCATCTCCTATCTCTATTCGCTCATCTCCACTACAGTACTCTTTTCATCTTCTCATTAAAAATCTCTATTTTCATATCTTTTCATCTCCTACTCTATTCTCCTATCTTCTCACCTCCCCTACTCTATTCTCCTATCTTCTCATCTCCCTTCTCTATTCTTCTATCTTCTCATCCCCCCCCCATCTCCATTTTCATGTCTTCTCATCTCCCCATATATATTCTCCTGTCTTCTCATCTCCCCATCTCTATTCACGTGTCTTCTCATCTCCACATCTCCATTCTCATGTATTCTCATCCCTATCTCTATTCCCCTATCATTTCATCTCCCCATCTCCATTCTCATATCTTCTCATCATCTCCCTATCTCTATTCGCCTATCTTCTCATTTCCCCATCTGTATTCTCATTTCTTCTCATCTCCCAATCTCTATTCTTCGATCTTCTCATCTCCCATCTACTTTCTCCTATCTTCTCATCTTCCCATCTACATTCTCCTATCTTCTCATCTCCCCATCTACATTCTCATATCTTCTCATCTTCCCATCTGTTTTCTTCGATTTTCTCATCGTTCCATCTCCCCATCTGCATTCTCATATTTTCTCATTCCCCCATCTCTATTTTTCATCTTCTCATGTCCCCAACTCTAGTCTCATATCTTCTCATATCCACTACTTTATTCTCTTATCTTCTCATTTCCCCATCTCTATTCTCCTACCTTCTCATTTTTAAAAATCTCCCTTCTCTTATCGTCTCATCTCCCCATCTCCATCCTCTTATCTTCTCATCTCCCCATCTCTATTCTCCTATCTTATCATTTACCTTACTCTATTCTCCTATCTTCTTATCTCCCTATCTCCATTCTCATATCTTCTCATATCCCCATCTCTATTCTCCTATCTTCTCATCTCCACATCTCTATTCTCCTATCTTCTCATTTCTCCATCTCTATTCGCCTATCTTCTCATTTCCCCATCTATATTCTTCGATCTTCCCATCTCCCCATCTACATTTTCCTATTTTTTCATCTTCCCATCTGTATTCTTTGATCTTCTCATTTCCCCATCTCTATTCTCTTATCTTCTTATTTGTTCATCTCTTTTTCTTCTATTTTCTCATCTCCACTACTTTATTCTCTTATCTTCTCATTTCCCCATCTCTAATCGCCCATCATCTCATCTCCTTTACTCTATCCTCGTATCTTCGCATCTCCTTCACTCTATTCTCGTATCTTCTCATCCCCTTTACTCTATTATCATATATTCTCATCTCCCCGTCTCTATTCTCTTATCTTCTCACCTCCTTTACTATATTCTCCCTATCTTCTCATTTCCCCGTCTCTATTCTTCTATCTTCTCATCTCCCCATCACTATTCTTCTATTTTCTCATTACCCAAACTCTATTCTCCTATCATCTCAGTTCCCCATCTTTATTCTTCTATCTTCTCCTTTCCCCATCTCTGTTCACCTATCTTCTCATTTCTTCATCTCTGTTCTCATATCTTCTCATTTCCCCATCTCTGTTCTCATATCTTCTCTTTTTCCCATCTCTGTTCTCATATCTTCTCGTTTCCCCATCTCTGTTCACCTCTCTTCTCGTTTCCCCATCTCTGTTCTCATATCTTCTCATTTCCCCATCTCTGTTCTCAAATCTTCTCTTTTCCCCATGCCTGTTCACCTATCTTTTCTTTTTTCATCTCTGTTCATCTATCTTCTCTCACACCCTCCCCATCTCTATTCTCCTATCTTCTCTTTTCTTCATCTCTTTTCTTCATCTCTGTTCTCCTATCTTCTCTTTTCTTCATCTCTGTTCACCTATCTTCTCTTTTTTTCATCTCTGTTCACCTATCCTCATCTATCTTCTCTCCACACCCTCTCCATCTCTATTCTCCTATCTTCTCTTTTCTTCATCTCTGTTCTCCTATCTTCTCTTTTCTTCATCTCTGTTCACCTATCTTCTCTTTTCTTCATCTCTGTTCACCTATCTTCTCTTTTCTTCATCTCTGTTCACCTATCTTCTCTTTTCTTCATCTCTGTTCACCTATCTTCTCTCTTTTCTTCATCTCTATTCTCCTATCTTCTTATTGCCTCATCTCTATTCTCCTATCATCTTATTTCCCTTATTTGTATTCGCCTATTGGTGGCGTCAGTGGCTGAGCGGTTAGGCTAAAGGAGTGGGGATCATGAGGTTCCGAGTTCGAATCCTAGCAAAGCCAGGTCCGACGTGTTCCTTGGGAAAGACACTGAACACGCATTTGCCCACTCTACCCAAATGCAAATGGGTACAAGCACTAGTTTAGGAGTAAATACCTGCGTCCAGACTAGCGTCCCGGCCAGGAGGTTATTATTGTCACCTGTTCTGCTTTATGCTATTGAAACTGGGATAAGCTCCGGCTCTATAGACCCTAAGGGCCTTGAATGAACTTTTTCAAATTTTCCTATTGTGTCATTTCCCCATCTCTCCTATCTTGCTTTTCCCCATTCTCCTTATCTTCTCTTTTCCCATCTCTAGTTCCTATCTTCTCTTTCCCCATCTCTATTCTCCTATCTTCTCTTTTCCCCATTTCTATTCTCTTATCTTCTCTTCCATCCCCCATCTCTATTCCATTTCTATTCTCCAATGTTCTTTTTCCCCCATCTCTATTCTCTTATCTTCTCTTTTCCCCATTTCTATTCTCCTATCTTCTCTTTTCCCCATCTCTATTCTCCTATCTTATCTTTTCCCCATCTCTATTCTCCTATCTTCTCTTTTCCCCATCTCTATTCTCCTATCTTCTCTTTTCCCCATCTCTGTTCTACTATTTCTCATCTCATTTACTCTATTCGCCTATCTTCTCATTTCCCTACCTATTTTCCAATCTCAATGGTTTTCAACCAGAGGGAATTCCTTCCTTGGGGGGAAATTTCAAGGTACTGATTACGACCACAGGATAGTTGATTCTATTATTTTAAATGCTTCTTTTGAGGCAGACAACTTTGGAAAGGTGGGAATGACATTCTGATATGTTGAAAGGGAGCATAACCAAATACTTGAGAACAACTATCTTATCTTCTCATTTCCCCATCTCTACAATGTTGTACTCTCAGCAAAGGTACTTCTTTTGTTTTCCTCACTTGACTCAGGTGTGAATGAGTGCCTAGATATAGGTAGAGAAAGATCTTGTCACAGTGCTAGTACGAATCGCTAAGAGGCTGCTCTACTGTGTATTTCCCAGGGAGTTGAGAAGGTACTTCACTTTGCTTTCTCACTTGACTCAGGTGTGAATGAGTGCCTAGCTATAGGTAGAGAAAGATCTTGTCACAGTGTAAGCACAAATCATTTAAGAGGCTGTTCTCTGTTTGTTTCCCAGGGAGTTGAAGGACTTTGAATGAAATAGCCTGCTTGGAGATATATGATGTACAGTCTGTTTTACCCTAATGTTTCTCCTCTTATTTTTTTCTTCCAGAACACAGCTGAGATTTCCTACAAGCCTAGAGGACATCCTCATGATGTCCAGCCACCTGATTCGACTCAAGGAAAGCCACTATGCCTACCTGCTTGTGCTCTTCAGTTCGGCCCTCGTCTTCAAGCAGACTTTTGCCATTCAGGCTCTTTCTTCCTGGTAGGCTTTTAGTTTCTGACACCATGAGCTGAGGTGTCCAGTGTAAATATGTACAATGTGCATGTCTTCTTCTGTCCCTGTGTCTATAATTTGTTTGTATATGTCTCTCTATCTACCTATCTGTCCATACATCAAATTGTCTTTCTACATATATATCCATCTATCTACCTGACAATTCATCTGTGAATTTATCTAGCTATTTTTTTTTTATCTCTATCTGTTTTCTGTTAATCTGCTTATCTATCTATCTATTTATCTATCTATCTATCTTTTTATTTATGCATGTTGTATGTATGTATGTATGTATGTATGTATGTATGTATGTACATACGTACATAAATGTATGTATGTATATATGTATGTATGTAAGTATGTATGTATGTATGTATGTATCTATCTATCTATCTATCTATCTATCTATCTATCTATCTATCTATCTATCTATCTATCTAATTATCTATCCATCTATCTATTTATCTATCTATCTATCTATCTATCTATCTATCTATTTGTCTTGTCTGTCTGTCTGTCTATCTATCTATCTATCTATCTATCTATCTATCTATCTATCTATCTATCTATCTATCTATCTATCTATCTATCTAATTATCTATCCATCTATCTATCTATCTATCTATATATCTATCTATCAAGTTATCTCTATCTGTATTCAGTTATTCTACCTATCTATCTTATCTATCTATATGCAAATCTATCTGTCTGTCTATATATCTGTATTTCCATCTTTCTATTTATCTTACAGATGATATACATCCATTCCTACATACACACACATGCGCACATGTACATACATACATGCACACATACACATTGCTTATCAATGAAACATGCGAGTGTGTGTATACATGACAGGTATACAAATTTATCTTTCTTTGGAGTGTCTGTCCATGACCTTTCAAGCCCATTGTTCCCATCTTCAAGATTGCCCTTCTGTCTGTAATTATAACACAGTGTGTGTGTGTGTGTGAATATGTGTGTGTGTGTGTGTGTGTGTGAGTGTTGTGTGTGCAAACAGACCCAGATGAACCCACTCAATATCTGAACCATTATCAACATACAAATTTGGGTCATGTACATCGTTGTCTGATAATGACCTTGATTGACTTATCAACTTATCGATTTGTTGACTGATCGATTTGTGAAATTGCCTTGTGATTTGGGTATTATTACCTTCTCTATCTTCTGAATGCCAATGAAAGTAAGCACATTCTCTCAAAGTGAAAAGCTTACGCACCATGGATTTGGGTATTTATGGATCTTTGAATGGTCTTGTAGATCACACACACAAACACACCCACCCACACACACACACGCACACACATTCAAAATATTGAATGGAATTTCAATGAATTTCTTAATTTCATTCCTCATTTAATTTTCAGAGTTTATTGACATTTAGATCTTCTATAGAATTAAGTGCTAGTAAACTCTTTATTTCAAACTTTAGAAATTACACTAAGGATAGGTAGTTATGGGCTTTTGAATTCAGACGATAAATTTCTAGTGTTAATTTTGTCACTATGTTAAGGTTAAAATGTTGTCACCAAAATAAATAATATCACATTGTCACTGAGGCCATGATCTTTAATTATTTCTTTTTTGGTTTTTTTCTTTCTTTTTGTCTTTCGTTCTTTCGCAACTGCTCTTCATCTTAATAAACTCCAGCCCGTCTTATCTATATATATAAAAATGTACATCTCAAACTTTGACCGCTCTAAACCCAGGAGCCTCCATGTTGCATGTAGCTTTCAAATATCCTGTTTTAAGTTCTAAGCGAATAAACTTTTGGGTCAAATCAGTATTTTAATTGATTGGAAAAAGATTGTTTTGCCTGCAATCCACGAAACTTTTTATCGTTACTTGAGCTAGATTAGATCTAATTTTTCGATTTCCAGTCATTAATATAAAAAGCCAACAAAACTTCAGTATCGAGTACTAATTTAATCTAATAATCGTACTTGATATCACCCGTAACCGATACAGTGGTTTCTGAGTTAACCGCAGTCAAAGTTCAAGAGACCTAACTTTATAATAAAGAGAAATCGTAATCCAACATTAGTTACGGGCATGCTTGTATTTTATATTTCCAGAATCTACTGGGTGGTGCCTTATTTGGTCCTTACATTGGATTTGTCTTGTGCACTGTTTTGAATGGAATCGGAGCCTCTTTTTTGCTTCCTACTGTCACAGAGCTTTGGCAAGGCTCATGTCGTCAGATACTTTCCACGGAAGGTGGAATACTTCCATAAAAAAGTGAGTTATTCAATGCTTGGCTCTTTGAACATTTGAAAGTATGGAACTCACAGTTACACTAATGCCGAAACCATACTACTCCGGTGCGAATAATACAAAGGAGCCTTACTTAGTGTTTAGATCTAGATTCTAGGTATTTCTTGTTTGTTGTCTGAAGAAGGGTTATACCAGAAACGTCACATGTATGTTCTGTCTTTATTGTGAGTTGTCAATTATTGTCGTTTTTCTCCTACTACGGTGCGACTAACCTCGGTGAGTCATGTTCAATCGAAACACTTTATATCCCCTCTTGATGACCTCAGTATAACTACCCACTCACGCACATAAGTTATAGTCATCAACAGGTTATAGCGTAGTGATTCAATGGAACACAACTTGCCGCAGCCAGTCGTACTGTAGTAGTATAGTTTTGTCATAACACTTTCTTATGAATATTTTTTGTTCATTAATACAAACAACTAGAAGCAGTTGATATGTTGTTCCTTCTACAAATTTTAAGAATGTAATGAGCAAAAAGAAAAACAAACGAAGAAGTCTTGAAAGTTGCATACACTGAAAGAAAACTGATCGAGGCTGTTCAGAAAAGTCAGATGAAATTCTTTGGTCAGGTCGTAAGAAAAGACGGTTTATTTAAAGAAGCCTACAACGACAACAAAGAACATTTCTAGATAGTCATAGAGAGTTTTCCAATGCAAAAATTATTACAAAACTGTGAACTCCTACACCTGGCTGACAATGTTTGATTTGATTTGATTTGATTTGACCCACATTCACAACTAAGGTGATCTCTGAGATTTTTGTAGGATATTTAATTTTGCCCGGGCTGCCATGTAAACAGCCAAGGGATGTTTAACATGCAGTGTTGTTATCTGCACACAGGACTTTCTTTTTTATCATCCATCACCCGATGGGACTAGGTGCCGATCCACCTACATAGACCATCTCGAGAACTTGAGAAACTTTTCAACGTGACTTGGCTTGAACCCATGACCTTTTGCTTAAGAGGCGGACACCTTACCTGTGGACCACTGTGTCTCCCTGGTTGACAACAGAGAGAACTGGAGGCATTTGATGGTTGATATCTGTCTCAGACATGACACATGAGGATAATTTTATGTGTGAAACTTTCACTTCTTTCCTTTTTATGGTCTATTAGCCATTGTCACATGTACAGGGGGACTCGGTAGTCCAGAGGCAAGGTGTCGGCCACTCAATCAAAAGGTAGTGGGTTTGAGCTCTGCCTACGGTTGAAAATTTTTCTCAAGTTTTTTCGAGCAAAATCTATGATAAAATTTGTCATTTCCTCGACTGTTATCTTTATGTTGCCAGATGGATGAAAACAAGGACAGCCTGTTCTTCTTTTTACTGTTTCTGCGGCTGTTCCCTATGTCACCAAACTGGGCCATGAACATCATAGCCCCCATAGTTGGCGTGCCAATCCATCTCTTCTTTTTCTCTTTCTGTTAGGTAAGTCACTCTATTAGGTTCACTCTGTAAAATTAGGTAAGTCACTCTGTTATATTAGGTAAGTCACTCTGTAAAATTAGGTAGGTCACTCTGTTATATTAGGTAATTAGTCACTCTGTAAAGGTAAGGTTATATTAGGTCACTCTGTTATATTAGGTCACTCTGTTATATTAGATAAGCCACTCTGTTATATTAGATAAGCACTCTGTTATATTAGATAAGCCACTCTGTTATATTAGATAAGCTACTCTGTTATATTAGATAAGCCACTCTGTTATATTAGATAAGCCACTCTGTTATATTAGATAAGCCACTCTGTTATATTAGATAAGCCACTCTGTTATATTAGATAAGCCACTCTGTTATATTAGATAAGCCACTCTGTTATATTAGATAAGCCACTCTGTTATATTAGATAAGTCACTCTGTTATATTAGGTAAGTCACTCTGTTATATTAGATAAGTCACTCTGTTATATTAGATAAGCCACTCTGTTATATTAGATAAGTCACTCTGTTATATTAGATAAGCCACTCTGTTATATTAGATAAGTCACTCTGTTATATTAGGTAAGTCACTCTGTTATATTAGGTAAGTCACTCTGTTATATTAGGTAAGTCACTCTGTTATATTAGGTAAGCCACTCTGTTATATTAGGATAAGTCACTCTGTTATATTAGGTAAGTCACTCTGTTATATTAGGTAAGTCACTCTGTTATATTAGGTAAGTCACTCTATTATAAGTTCTGTTATATTAGGTAAGTCACTCTGTTATATTAGGTAAGTCACTCTGTTATATTAGGTAAGTCCATATTAGGTAAGTCTCTATTTATATTAGGTAAGCCACTCTGTTATATTAGGTAAGTCACTCTGTTATATTAGGTAAGCCACTCTGTTATATTAGGTAAGTCACTCTGTTATATTAGGTAAGTCACTCTGTTATATTAGGTAAGTCACTCTGTTATATTAGGTTCAGTCACTCTGTTATATTAGGTAAGTCACTCTGTTATATTAGGTAAGTCACTCTGTTATATTAGGTAAGTCACTCTGTTATATTAGGTAAGTCACTCTGTTATATTAGTTCAGTCACTCTTTATTTAGGTAAGCCACTCTGTTAAGTTCACTCTGTCTTATTTGGTAAGTCACTCTGTTACATTAGGTAAATTTCCCAGTATATTTGGTAAATATTTCTGTTACTGTTACATTAGATATGTTGCTTTGTTATATATAGTAAGTCACTCTGTTATATTAGGTATGTTGTTTTTTATATACATTAAGTCACTCTGTTATATTTGGTAAGTCACTCTGTCATATTAGGCAAGTTTCTCAGTTGCATAACGCAAATTTCTCAAGAAATTGGGTACGTTTTTTTGGTTATATTGGGTGTTTCCATATTATATTGGGGAAGTTTATCAGTGATTTTAAGCAAGGTGGCTGTCATTATGTCTGTACCTATGTTGCTGGATGAGTCAAGACAAAAACAAACAACAAGGCAATAAGTAAAAACAAACTAAAAATCTCTTACATTTTAGATATTGTCAACATCACAGATGTTGTCTAAGAATAAAATATATGGGGTAGTTTTGGGTTGCTTTTGTTTTTTTCCTTTATTTAAAAAAAACAACAACTTTTGCTCAGCGTAGATTTAGTTTCCGCATTGTATTCCATACCCCTACCCCCCATTTTAAAATTTTAAAATCCTTCATTATTTTTACTTATTCAGGTATGATACCCTACAACTTTATCTGCGCTCAAACCGGTTCCACCCTGTCACAGATCTCATCTGTCAGTGACGTCTTCACCTTGTGGACAATGTTGAAGCTGATGGTCATAGCTGTGGTTTTCCTCACTCCTGGCCTGGTCATCAAGAAATGGCGACCAAAGGAAGACTAGATTTGATTCATTTCATCTCTTTTAAATCTTTATTTTTGATTGAATTAGCTGAGATTTATGCTCTCTGGGCTTCAACGGACCGACATGCCTGATGTGTTGTCCCAACTTGCAAATGGTGTTGGAGTATAGAAGAGAAATCAATGGCGGATTTGAATCCATGATATCACACACACACTGCCAGTTTTGTGTGTATAAGATGATCATGAATTTTGCATTCTTGGCACTTTTAACTTATTTTTTGACTCACTGACTGTGCCCTATCAGGGCTAGCTAAACATTTTCTCTGCTTTGGTAGTACATGTACCTATGCCCTAGCCGCCAACCAGCGTGTAAAAATGTATTAAGTATACTTTTGTGGCTTTGAGTCTGTAAGTCTGTATTTTACCTTGAAAAGGACATATGTCAGGGTTGACTGTGTGTGTTTTTGGAAAGAAATCCTAAATAAATGGAAGCAATTCAGAGGGATTGAGGTGAAAGTATGGAGATCCCCATTCTGAATTCACAAAGTTAAAGTCACACTTTGCTAGAAAGGCCAGCAATTGGCGAATCTTCTGTTATTTGACTGATTGCTGTTTTTTATCGTTTTCCGCATCTCCGGTGATTGAAAAATACCTGTAGCTCTCCTGCTTCCGGAAATAGTGATTGCCTTCCTGTCGTCATAGCCGTCTTGTGATTCCAGTATCATGAATAAAGTTTCACTGTTTTTGTTTCTAGATAAATTTAGCATGAACATTTGATAAGAACCCCAACAAACTATACATTTCTGGAAAGGTCATGAAATCCTCTAAGTGATAAGAGGGTTTTTGAATGAAAATGACAATATCTATAAACTTTTCAAGGGATCCCAACATAAGAATTATGTAGCTTGGCGGCCATATTGGATTTTTGCCCAGGGGTCAAGGCTATGTCATCGTATATTAAAATTAACCTTTTTTTTTTTAACGTAAAGCATGACTCAACACCTTTCCAGAAATGTATAGTTTGTTTGGGTTTTTAGCATAAACAACACTTGAAATAACTATAACAAACATGTCATTATAGATCTATACCCCTTTAAAGCCTCAGCAGCTCACAAAAAATTGTTAGCAATTATAGGGTTAAGAAACAAATTTATTAACATTGCTTTGGCATGCCCCAACCCCCACAACTGGTTTTACCACAGTTAAGTGGGAGGTTTACGAGTGCTACTGGTAGGTCCTACTTATTTCCTTTCACCCTTTCTCTTATCTTTCATCTTGCTGTTTCCTCTTAATCCACCCTGAGATCTCTACAAACAATGGTGGATGGGGGAGATTTCAATGAAACAAAGAAACCACAGTTCATGTTTGTTAACTCAAGAGTGCTACTAGGTAGGGTACCAGCTTTCCAGACTGTAAGCCCTCGGGTTCAAATCATAGGGACTGCATTTAAAGTATTTAAACCACAAGTGTATAAAAATCGTCCTCTTAGCCGAATACAACGGCTGCATCTGATTGCAACACAAGTCCCGTCCAAGATGGATGACAACCATGGAGATTCCCTGTACATAGAATTTGTTAAAAATGTTCTTATATAAAATAAAGGCATCGCATTCACACTTGGCCTAAACTGTGTATGCTAGTGCGGTGGTCTTAATCACATCTCTGGATATGTTTTGTCACTACTTTCATCATCCTCTTCCTCTTCCTCCTCCTTTTTCTGCTTCTTTATCTTTTTTTCATTTTCTTACAGAAATTTTTGTCTCGGCTTCTGTAGTTTTTCCAACTCTATTTATATTTATAATGTTCTTAACTGGCAGCAAACATCAGCTATAAACTCTTGTGGTTCAACCCCCCCGATAATCCCAGTACGGAATGTTTGCCTATGTTGCTCCGGTCAATGTTATCTCTGCACATTGCATGTGAACAATGCAATTGCAATCAATAAGATACATACATGAGATTTTGTGTATTTTCACACATATATACAATATTGAAATGTAGTGAAATTTTGCCTGTTCTGCACAGGGGTAGCGGTGTTGTTGTGAGCAAATTGTTTTGTAATGTTGTGGCAGAAGTTAGCATTATAATTACAATACATTCCTTTGCTTGGATGATAATGCTAGCTGATCAAGACAATAAAAGTGTGACCATCCTATGTGAACAATGTGTAACATGCATTTAATAACTGTTCCCCCATGTACACGTATATGGAATTCAATTGCAAATTGCTAATATGTATGAATCACGATTTCCAATAATCTTAACGTTTCGAGGACTGTGTCTGATTTTTAGCCACACCAATTTGGGACCAACTTTTTGTGGATGTTTTAAACAATAAACAGTTCATGAGCTTTTTTTAAAATCATGAGTCATTTGAGAATTTGAAGACCAAAGGTCAGATTTTAATTTTTCAAGTCAAGATTTTTTATTCAAAAAAATTTTTTACCTTGATTTTTCAGTAGATTTACTTACTGATTTTGATCACATCAACAAATATCTCAAGAATTTCATATCGTGATTTTGTTACTTCTTGTTGGAAAGCTTCTGGTGCTGTATAACATCGACTACGAAAATGTTTGTTTTTCTAAGAGGAACCAATCACTGCGTCATTGTGTGTTTAAAGCCAAGTACTCAAAGCATGCCACGGCTGTCATGTCATTGATAGATTTATGGATAGGTGGTGGGGTTTGGGTTTTTGGACCTAGAATTTATAAGGTTTCTTATTTTCTTAGGGAATACCTTTAATGATGATAGTGTTTATTCATCCATCTAAAAATCAGACATTGATTTTTACTTTTACTTTTTTTTTCTGATCTTTGACATGTTGATGGGTAGTAGATGGTAATATTCTAATAGGGGGATGCTTTCCTTTTGTAATATGTAGTCGTTGTTATCAGCTTTCCTCCCCTTTCATTCTTGTTCTCTTTTTTTATATTTTATTCAATTCAATTGCACTGAATGTCCCTTTGTCCCCTCTGTCAATGGGTTTCGTTCATCTCTTTGCCTGGTCCCCAAACTTACACTCTTGTACTTATATTCCATTGCTATAGAGCATAAATTTTTGTGACTCTAAATTGGATGAACATTGAATAATCAGTGTCATGGTGAAAGCAGAGGATCAAATCTTTGTATCAAATTGTTTCATGTCTTACAATTAAAACAAGGTCACCAGTCTTGGCCGCTCAACAACTTTCGATATCTGTCATTCATCCAATCTCGGCAGCCTCCCCCCCCTGCCCTAATCTCAATTCACCTTGATTTCATGCAGTGATAACTCCTGTAATATATTTCATATTGCTATGTTTCATGACCTGTCTAAAATTTCTCATCCATTTTTGTTAAAAATCTTGCCTTTCGTCATGCTATAATGTATAAACATAAAAGTAGGGGTGACATGGAATTGTGTGTTTGGAATATACCTATGAGATTGGTGAAGGGATAAATTATTTATTTATCGCAATTGAATACATGTGATGTAGGCCATGGAAGTCACAAAGTGTGTACGGTTCGGATGAAGTTAGACTCTTTTATTTTTCAATGATAGCGATAAACTGAAGAAAAGCTTTCAACTTTCACCGGTAATTCTTTCATGTCATGGTAATAAGGCTTAAATCAACAAATGATCAATCTGTTTAAATCTGTAAGCCATCTGTGACAGCAACTGTATACCTAGTTATGTGATATTCCCTCATTCACAGGCCGAATTCCACCCCCCCCCACAAACGCCCCTTCTGTTTCTCAAATCTTTGATTCTTTAATTTTATTTAAAGGGTTTGTGACTTCCAACATATGTATATATGTATAAGTATGCTTAGTTGTTAAATTACACCTTAGCCTCTATTATGGTCTATACCATCGAACACCAATGTTGAAATCTCGCACAAGGGAATGTCCTAGTACTTGGTAGTTATTAATTCTCTATATATATTTATGCAAACTGTAAGTATGGATCATATGCAGGCTCAACTTAACTTAATGTCTCTTTTTATTCAAAGCAAGTAAGTCCCCTTGAGCGAATGGAATTATTTATGGCGTGTGCCTGCGAAAGTTTATGTTATAAGATCTCAAATTGAATACATTCGTTCAGAATTCTTTAGAATTCTTTTCAGTAGATAAGACGTTTGAAATGTCATCACAGTAGATGAGACGTTTGAAATGTCATCACAGTAGATAAGACGTTTGAAATGTCATCTCAGTAGATAAGACGTTTGAAATGTCATCACAGTAGATAAGACGTTTGAAATGTCATCACAGTAGATAAGACGTTTGAAATGTCATCACAGTAGATAAGACGTTTGAAATGTCATCACAGTAGATAAGACGTTTGAAATGTCATCACAGAATATTTTTGTCACACACACCCATGAATGAATGAATGACTTGAGTTTGTTTATGTCAAGGACAGCAAAAAGTAGCAGCTGGATATTCATTGGCTAATATCAAGAATAAAAACGCTTGAAAATGCTTAATAAGACCTTGTGAATTCATAGAAACTCTGTTGTGAGTTGGGACATGCAATGGCAGGCGTCGGTGGTTGAGTGGTTAGGCTGCCGAGCTTGGGATCATGAGGTCACGGATACGAGTCCTAGCAAAGTTAGGCCTGGCATTGCGTTCCTTGGGAAAGACACTTAACACGCATTTTCTCCACTCGGCCCAAGTGCAAATGTGTAGAACCACTAGCTTGGGATTACAAAACCTGTGTCAGATTAGCATCCTGTCCAGGGGTCATTATTATCACCTGTTCCGTTTCATGCTACGAAAACCTGAATACACTCCAACTCTATAGGTCATAATGACAGGCATATTTTTAGTCCATAGTCGGTCAATGTACATGTCTGGCTACCTAAGAGCTGATACCTACGGTTTGTGTAACCTCCGACCTCCATAATGTTACGGTTGTGGCAGTGTTTTCCTTGTTATTCTCACCCAGAGTGTATGAATGATTTTATGAGAATTCTGTTGTAATGGCTTTGAATATGTGTGTGAGTTACATTAGATCCTTATGTCAGTAAATCTCTGATAATTCACACTGGATCCTTTTATCAGTAAATCTATGATTATTTACATTAGATTCTTTTGTCACTCTATGATTATTTACAATGGATCTTTTTGTCAGTAAATCTATGATTATTCACACTGGATCTTTTTGTCAGTAAATCTATGATTATTTACACTACATCCATATGTCTGTAAAACTATGACTATTCACATTGGATCTTTTTGTCGGTAAATCTATTATTATTCACACTGGATCTATATGTTGGTAAATCTATAATTATTCACATTGGATCTTTTTGTCAGTAAATCTCTGATTTTTCATATTGGAGTCTTTTGTCAGTAAATCTATGATTATTCACATTGGATCCTTTTGTCAGTAAATCTATGATTATTCACATTGGATCATTTTCTCAGAAAATCTATGATTATTCACATTGGATCCTTTTCTCAGTAAATCTATGATTATTCACATTGGATCCTTATGTCAGTAAATCTATGATTATTCACATTGGATCCTTTTCTCAGTAAATCTATGATTATTCACATTGGATCCTTTTCTCAGTAAATCTATGATTATTCACATTGGATCCTTTTCTCAGTAAATCTATGATTATTCACATTGGATCCTTTTCTCAGAAAATCTATGATTATTCACATTGGATCCTTTTCTCAGTAAATCTATGATTATTCACATTGGATCCTTTCTCAGTAAATCTATGATTATTCACATTGGATCCTTTTCTCAGTAAATATATGATTATTCACATTGGATCCTTATGTCAGAAAATATACTGTTGTTCACATTGAATTCTTATGTCAGTAACTGTCTGTGATTATTGATATTTGAAAGAAAATCCATACAATGAATACTAAAATATTAATGTTTTTAAGTGATCTCCGTTGATTATTGGCATTGTAAATTTATTAAGAACTGCCCTAAAATGTAAGAATTGTTTCTCATGCTCTCGTCTTCACGGTTTGAGTCTTTATCAAAACTGGTGGAGGCTGGGCATGTAGCAACTGTCAGGTGGTGGGAGTGAGTGAGGGGGTCAGAAGGGCAGAACGTTACAGACAGAGTGTAGGTGACTCAATGGCTTCACGTTTAGGAGTTTAGGAGATGGAATTACTTATGTTTGGGTTCAATGCCCATGACGCAGTAAAAATACATTTTACAATATCATATTAAATTGATTGCGAGGGCACAAGGCATCTTAAGCAAAATGAATCTATTTTACAGGAGATAAGGAACAAGTGTTTAAATTTAAATTCCACAAATTACTTAAATGTTACATTTTCTTTCTCCATACGATGACAATCATAAGATATGAATATGTGTAGTTTTGTTTCGTATAGAGATTCAGATTGAAGATCGTGTGACGGGAACGTCTGTTCAACTTTGTGCCTTAAAGCAGAAAAATTGTTTCTCACCATGTCTGGTTAGACATAGCTATCCGTTTGTTGAGTTAACGGTGCTTCGAACAGAATATATAAACAAACAAATACCTAACCTGCCCACAAGGACTTTAAAAATATGCAAAGGTAATGATAAAGATGGATTTATAATCTGTATCCCTGCACAAGTGCAAGCTCACCGACATCATTTATCTCCTAGAAGGCCATGTCATTCAAAGTCTTTTTCAATTCCTGGGAGTATACAGTACAGTAGCTTGGTCAGGTGCTTCATACTAACACTCCGATAGGCCTTTCTCTACTACTTATAGCTGGGTACTCATTTCACACCTGAGTCAAGTGAGGAAAGCAGAGTAAAGTACCTTTCCTAAGAATACAACATTGTGAAAAAACGTCTGGGTCAGCCATAGGGTTTGAACCAATCTTGTCCTGTGTTGTAATTTTGTGAATGTATTAGTGCCTTGACGCCATTGTGCTCCTACTCAAATGACAATGATCTTTGTAATATTAAACATAACACAGTTATATATGGGTATAGAATTGGTTAAATGATAGCAGACATTCCATGTGTCTTTTTTTGTTCTGTTTTCTTATGAATGTAATACTTACTCACTGGTCTGGCTTATGTGCATTCTTAAACTTGTCGATTTTATGTGATCCAAAACGTCATAATGCTTGTGATAAATAATGTAATATAAAGTGCCATTAGTTGAAAGTAGAGAAGAGAGATTTTTGTGAGTAATAATTGGTGGACATTTTTTTTTAAAGTTGCTATTTGGAGTTTCTCTCTCTCTCTCTCTCTCTCTCTCTCTCTCTCTCTCTCTCTCTCTCTCTCCCTCTCTCTCTCTCTCTCTGAGTCTCTCTCTCTCTGAACGGCTTGTTGTGATGTGTGTATAGTGTGAGTGTGGACTGTCTGCTGATGGGCATGTGGGAACACATTTGGTGTTTATCATTCATTCTCCTGACGAGTATTATAAATTATAATAAATAGAAATGTTATGAGTTGTAGTTACTATAAATAGAAATGTTATGAGTTGTAGTTACTATAAAAAGAAATGTTATGAGTTGTAGTTACTATAAATAGAAATGTTATGAGTTGTAGTTACTATAAATAGAAATGTTATGAGTTGTAGTTACTATAAATAGAAATGTTATGAGTTGTAGTTACTTTAAATAGAAATGTTATGAGTTGTAGTTACTATAAATAGAAATGTTATGAGTTGTAGTAACTTTAAATAGAATTGATGTGTTGTAGTTATAATAAAAAGAAATTTGATGAATTAAAATAATTAGAATTTTATGATTTATGACAAATTTAAATATTGTAAGACCTATAATAAAAATAAATTTTATGAGTTATAGTAAGCATAACTTTCAAGAGCTATGAAAATAAATATAACTTTTATGAGTCATAATAAATATGACTTTTATGAGTCATAATAAATATGACTTTTATGACTTCCAATAAATATAACTTTTACGAATCATAATAAATATGACTTTTATGACGTCAATAAATATAACTTTTATGAATCATAATAAGTTTTATGAGTCAATGTAGTGAATAAAGTTTTATATTCTCACAGAAACTACCGCAATAAAACTGTGAACTGTAAACGGAAGGAAAAAATCGTAGTTAAACGAAAATAGAAACTAAGATAAAAATAGCAAACGTGATGCTTTTTCTTAAATAATACAATAGAACAACACCATTCTCACTCTATCTCTTCTCTCGTCATAATTAACAAGACAGAAAAAATTATCATGAATGCGATATATGTGTATCAAAAGAATTTTTTTTTTTTAAATTCCTGTTCTTTTTGGTCATTCAGCAACAATCTAATGGTTTTACTCAATTGTTATTATATTATTAAAAAGAAAGATAAAAAAAGATTTAATTAAAAGTTTGTTTATGTTCTACAATAAAAGATTAAAACTTGATCTGTTGTTTGATAAAATTGTGCATATCTTGTTTTCTTTTATGTCTTGTCTCACTTTTTATCAATGTTTCACATGTTGTTTTGTTCGTACATTTGTTTTTTTTTTTTAGTGAGGGTCATTATTTAGTGTGTCTTTCTGTTTTTCTATGCATTCAAGAAAGCAAACAAAAAAAAAACAAAAAAAACATGAACTTACAGTTTTAATGCAAGATTCTTGTCAAAAGGCCACAAATCATACGAGAGTTTTTAAAAAATCCAGCGATTTATATATGGCTGAAAAATGAAATAGGTGAAATGTGATGTTTCAGTGTAGTGTCGATTTTGTATTTGTTAGGATCTTTTAAGTTTGCCAGGACTACCCTATAAACAGCCCACTGTGTTGTGACCTGCACATGGCACCTTTTTTTTATCATCCGTCTCCGATGGGACTAGATGTGGAGGTACCTACCTGGACCCAGGTGGTGGTTTTATTAGGAAAAAAAAACTGAGAAAATTTTCAACCTGTGGGGCACAAACCCACACTTCATCCCCGGTTTAGCATTATCATAATACATGAGACCCATACACTGGAAGGTAGAATGGAAACTGATAAAGAAAGACAATACATGAGGAAATGAACAGCAAACTCTTTTCACAGACTGAAAATATTAAAAAAGAACGAATTCGCCAGTGTGTTGTCCATTTTGTTATTTTATTGATTTTAAGTCAATGTAAATGATCACAAATAACTCATGACATTCTATCCCAGCACTCATGTCAATTTATATCTTCCTACATTTATTTATATATATATGTATGTATACAATGTCTGGTCTTCTTCGGGAAACTATAGAGAATATGACACACAAAAACACATCAACGATTACTACATACTCAAAACATTTTTCCTTACCGCCACTACGTTCATCAAGTATTCACCTCCTGAAATCTATGACAAAATAAAACAAAACATCCATGAAGTGAGAGGATAAAAAGCTGTCACTGCCATAAATGAACAAACATCTCTCTTACTTTCTTTTCTTCCAATAAATAAAACACAAAAATACTACAAACCACACCCCTAAATTAAAATTAAAAATCTAAAAATAATTAAGACCAATTAGCATTCAATCAAACATTAAACAACAAAAATTAATTTAACTACTTTCTATGACAGGAAAGGATAAAATGACTTTTTTTCTACTACATTCATTGTTAATACATCATTGCACTGCTGATTGTTTTAGCATTCAATATTTATTAATTTCATCTCAAATTCAATTGATGGCAAACTTATTTACATACGATATAGGCAGGACTTAATATTATGTATTGATTATTGAATGAGTGAAAGACAAATGGCAAAATGAAGGGGGTATGGTAATGGTAAGATAATATATTGCTGTACAAATCTGCACTTCTCTCAAAACTCAATAACAGTACTAGCATACACACAGCATTCAGTAGAGAAAAACGATGTTAACAATCTCATATCACTACCACTGATACTGACATTCATAACTTGAAATGACTCATTAGGCCTTCATTCTTCTAGGTAAATAATTGACTATGTTGACAACATTACAGCTCTGAACTGGAAACATCAAAGTACCACCTTTGGCCCTAGAACAGGACATATTCCTTTAAATTATCTCATCAATAGGATAAAGCCTGAACATGCACATCGTCGGTGAAACTGTCTAAATCTAAACATGCAAGTCGACAATGTATAGGATATGAGATTTTATCCTTAAAATTAAAATGACCAAACGCATGCTTCTTTCGTATCCTTATAAATATTGCAGGCCTTGGACCAATAGAAAAGCTTATTTTACTCACACGATCTAAACAAAGATTTCCATTTTCTTTAAAAAAGCATAGCACAGTGTTTGATTATGTATGATGACATTTTTTGCTGAAAAACTACGGCTAGTCAAACTTAATCGTTGAGACACTGATGATATATACAGCCTACTGGTATTAGGAATAATTATTGCCACTGCTCATATTTGAAGGTCAATTTTATATCAGGAGTCATGTGCAAGTTGGACTCTTTCACAAAGAAAGGCAAATCTTATTTTCTATATTTAAAAAAAAAAAAAAGAGAGAAAAGGGAGATAACATGAAATGGATTGGTTAAATATCAATTCACATCACTTATCTATAGTTGCGGAAGGAAAAGAGGTTGTAAAAGATGAAAGAACTTTAAAATCACAGAGAAGCTGAAGAAAAAACGTATCAATGGAAAAAGAGCAGCGGACGAGTGCGGGCATGCACATTGCCAATGAGTGAAATGACAGTAGGGTCAGTCACAATGTAGTGAATATTTACTATTTCAACATATACCCGTCTAGCAAATAATTTACTTTCCTTGCATAATCTGGGTTTTTGCAGCTTGCTGGTGGGTATTGGTTTGTTTTGATTGTAATTCATCACATCCACCATATGCGGCGATCTCAGGGTGAATTATGAGAGAAAATAGCAAGATGAAATCTGTTATATGAAGGAGAGAAAGTAAGGAAGGAGAACCTACCGTAGCACCCCCACCATCCACCCACTTGCTGGTGGGTAGTCTCCACACTGTTGTCTTTTCAACATGCAAGTAAGCCATCCTTTCGACTTAAATAAAAGTAAATTTCCTTCAAAGCCGTTACGGCCCATAGAGCCAGAGCTTATCCCAGTTTCAATAGCGTGAAGCAGAACAGGTGATAATAATCGCTTCCAGGACATGACGCTAGTCTGACTCAGATTTTTACTCCTAAGATAGTGCTTGTACCCATTTGCATCTGGTTAGAGTGGGGACATGCATTTAAGTGTCTTTCCCAAGGAACACAACGGTGGACCTAGCTTTGCTAGAATTCGAACCCGGGATCATGATCCCCAGCCTGGCAGCCCAACAACTCGGCTACCGACGCCACCTTTAGACTTAGATAGGGTACAAATTATTCTATTGATCTGAAATCAGATCAAGACACATGTCTTTTACAAAGAGTCATAAATAAATTAATAGATATTGTCAAATATAGGTAAAAGGAAGAACATCGATCTGTTTTGTTTGAACTTTCACATTACAAGGGAATGAAAGGCGTGGAATAGAGCAATTGTTGATCCCCACATGGAAACACAATGAGTAAATGTAGTATACACATATGGTGACAAAGTATGTAAGGCGTAGGGTAAAATATGTAATGTTGTGACAAACTATATGATGTAATAGGTGACAAAATATATAATGTAGTACTAGTATACACATCTGGTGACAGAATACCTATTGGTGTAGCTATGATATACATATATGGTACCAAAATATGTAATGTAGTACAGTAGTAGAGGTGTAGAACACGCCCTTTGGGAGATTTAAAACTTGCACTGGTAGTTAGACTGCTTGGTAGGTGGAGTAGGATTCATTGTTAACAATCACTGCTAGTATGATGACCATTGTCTGCTTGGCCCAGGTGGATGAAATTGGCACCCTGCCGTCTGGGAGGTAGAGATTTTTTTGTTATCAGCACCTATTTATTGACAGCTGAGAGGTATGGCTTGATCATCTACACATTTAGTTTAATTGAAGCGTCAAATCTATGAAAAAAGACACTTGTCTTGACAATTTGAACAAGTCAGATAGCCTGTTAAAAATCGTGTTATTAGCTGATCCTTGCGTGTTATTAATGGGCCAATTTATGTACAAAAACTTTGTTTCCTGAGAAAGCGTGCTTGTAGACGAACAGTGCCATTAGGCAATGGGTTCCTAGACTACTACCATAGCAGTATTTACCTGAGGTAAAAAAATGTGATGTTGTAGTTGAATTCGTTCTGAATGAATGATAGAGGGAATAGCTAAATCTGTACAGTGCTAAAACCAGCGGTAAAAGACCAAAAGACAGACCATGGAGAAAGTGGGAAGAAGGTCTAAAATAGGCACGAAAGCAAAGAAATTTAATCTTCACAGAAGGACTCTGAAATGTCAGGACAGGGTAGCCCAGAGGAAGATCATTTCAGGCATCTAAACCCATACACCGAAGGTAGAATGAGAACTGATAAAGAAAGAAAGAGTAGTTGCAATAGACACAAATTATGATGACAAACTGTGTTATGTGGCATAGACACATGGGGTTGTTATCAGTCATTAAGGTGGTTTGGAAAAAGAGAGGCGAGAAGGTTGTGGAAAAGGGAGGGGGTGGGGGAACTGCTGATGATTAATTACATGCATTAATAGAAAATTTTAAGTGGTGAAGGAAGGTGATTTTTATAGGGATTGGGGAATATGATGGGGAGAGCTCTCTCTCATAAATGTGAACAAAACAAGTTGTTGTGTTGTAATAGCAGTGATTGTAGTAGCCTGTGTGGTGACTGTTGGCAACATCTAAAACAAAGTGATAAGAAAATAACTGGGTTTTTTCATGGTAGTCATAAGCATGGTCCCAAATTTGATTTCCCATAAAAATGAATTCATTTATTAAGTCAATCAAGAAAAGCCATGAAAATTAATGTTATGGGCAAGGTGGGGACATTATTGAAAATTACGTTCAAGTCATAGCTAAAACAGTGACAAAGTAAACGTCAATGTCCCTGATCAAGAATATTCAAGTAATTTCAGTGCCTTTGATAAAGTGACAAAAGTAACTTCAATGTCCCTGATCAAGAATATTCAAGTAATTTCAGTGCCTTTGATAAGTGACAAAGTAACTTCAATGTCCCTGATCAAGAATATTCAAGTAATTTCAGTGCCTTTGATAAGTGACAAAGTAACTTCAATGTCCCTGATCAAGAATATTCAAGTAATTTCAGTGCCTTTGATAAGTGACAAAGTAACTTCAATGCGTCCGAAATAAAAAAATATATCGTCGCTGCCTGTGTATAAATCTTTTATTTTTATTTTTTAAACTTAACATATTCTTTATCATACATACAAAAATAAGTTTCCCACTGTCCCCATTATGTATATCATTCAAATTCAAGCAATGAAAATACGTAACACCCCTTCAGTGTTCTGGACACGACTGTGAACATTTCCTTCCATCCATATTAGATCTTTAAGGTCTTACTCTAATTTTGTCAAATCATACGTGTGTGAATAGTGACCAATAGCAACAGTATGTGTATGTGTGTGTGTTGCTTTCCTGTCTGCATTTACCTTTCATCCAAGAATAACCATCTGGGAATTCCTGAGATATTTGTGACAAAGAGAAAAACAAAAAAATAAATACGTTTTTGAGCACTCTTCAAAAAAAGGAATTAAAGAGAAAATAATAACTAAAAAAAAGAGAAAAAAGAAAGCCAACTTCACGATTCTCGGAGATTCGTGAATAATGCAATGCAAGGCTGAAGATGGGAGTGTTGGAGCCCATCCTAGTCTCCTAGACTTCTTCTAGCAGACAGCCAAGCCAGGGCCCATTTGAGATTCGTCAGCATGTACTTGAGAGCTTTGGTCCACTGTTCTTCGGAGTTGAACTGCATTCTGGAGGAGGGGGGGTGAGGATAATAATAATAATAATAATAATAATAATAATAATAATAATAATAATAATAATAATGATAATAATAATAATAATTTTAAAAATTAAAACAACAATACCAATAATACCAATAATAGTAATTATAATTGAAACATACATTGATGGCTGTAAGTGGTAAACTAATTCTATAAAAGTGCATTGGTTTATTCTTTTTCAGACACGATGTATCTAACCCCAAAATAAGGTATAATTTGATTATCCATTGAATGTTTTGAGCTGTAAGGACGCGCCATATTGCTTTCTCACGAGTAAGACAGCCTTGCAATATGCTTGTTTTGGCCAGCAAGCTGATTGCCTAGTGTTGAGCAAGTGGTCCCTTGTCTCAGCAAGCCACTGGCCTATGAAACGCACCTCTGCATTTCACTATGCAGTGTGACGTAAATTGTGTGTTTACATCGTTGGTTATACCTTTATAAGGGATTTCTGCTTCACTACTGTCATAGATAATCGAGAGAGTGCTAAAACAAGATAAGTAAACACTTTTAAGCATTTCAGCGAAAATTGAAGAAGAAGAAAGCAACACCAGCGTGACCAAAAACTGTATCTCTGAAATTTCTTAATATTAGAAATTTGTGATGTCAGTGGCTGAGCGGTTATGCTGCCAGACTGGGGACCCTGAGGTCCTAGGTTTGAATCCTAGCAAAGCTAGGTCTGATGTTGTATTCCTTGGGAAAGACACTTAACACGCATTTTCCCCACTCTACCCAGGTGCAAATGGGTACAAGCACCAGCTTGGAAGTAAAAACCTGCGTCAGACCAGCGTCCTGGCCAGGAGGTAATTATTATCACCTGTTCTGCTTAACGCTATTGAAACTGGGATATAGGCCGTAACTGCCTTGAAGGAACTTATTCACATATTACATGTCATTTCTTGTATGGAAATGGTATGATGGTAAAATATAGCACAGAGAGAGATATCGAATCAGAATCCTTTTATTTGTCTCTGAACAGAGACATTTGGCATGGTCATGCTAACATAGCATCATATTTTAAATATAAAAAAAGAAAAAGTAGTAAATGTACAAAGCCCTAAAACTCAAGACATACACAAAGCTTTTACAGCTGTGCTCATGGATGAATCCCATTTCAGCACTACCCTACAGTAAGCATTGAACTCAATCAAAGCAGTGTAAATCCATTCTACTATCTATCTAACCATTCATCTATTTATCTATCTATCTATCTATCTATCTATCAATCACAGTGTATAAAAGGCCTATGATAAGCAAAGAAAGTAAAGTCTAAAGTACATAATGAAAAAACCCCCATCTAACTCAATTATGTTGAACTGGAAATAAAATATTTGTGATCTTATTTAAGTTCTTATTTGATTGACATGTTTTTTATGTGGGTTCCCCCCCCCCCCCCAACACCAAATGAAAGGAAATTATATTTTTAACAATTTATATAAATATAAGATATATTATACAAATGTAATATCAAATTGATTTTTTTTTTCTGTTTTTTTCTGACTGATTAGAAAGTACTTTAAATAGATGACATTCTCTTATCAGTATTTCATTATAGGGATGTTGTCATGAATTTTATCAGTATTCCATTTGTCATGAATTTCATTAGTATTCCATTTGTCATGAATTTTATCAGTATTCCATTTGTCATGAATTTTATCAGTATTCAATTTGTCATGAATTTTATCAGTATTCCATTTGTCATGAATTTTATCAGTATTCCATTTGTCATGAATTTTATCAGTATTCCATTTGTCATGAATTTTATCAGTATTCCATTTGTCATGAATTTCATCAGTATTCCATTTGTCATGAATTTTATCAGTATTCCATTGGTCATGAATTTTATCAGTATCCCATTGGTCATGAATTTTATCAGTATCCCATTGGTCATGAATTTTATCAGTATTCCATTTGTCATGAATTTTATCAGTATTCCATTTGTCATGAATTTTATCAGTATTCCATTTGTCATGAATTTTATCAGTATTCCATTTGTCATGAATTTCATCAGTATTCCATTTGTCATGAATTTCATCAGTATTCCATTTGTCATGAGAGCACAACTAACTCACTTGATGGAGTACTGCGCCTTCTCTCCTTCATAGATTTTTCCTTTGCTCATCTTGTAAGGCAAGTTGAAAGTTGAGTCCTCTTTCTGAACCTCATCATGAAACTGAAATGAAAACATTAAACTGAACTAAATATCACTCGAAAATTTGTTTTTAAAAATCTACATTAAGCGATACAATCAGAAATAAAATCTTCTCCTACGTGTTTCCCTACATTTCTAGGCCTTGTGTTTCACCTTTCAAATATGCATAGTCTATAAATAAATGTTCTTAACTCGTAAACCCGCTAAAGTAAGTTTTACAGGAGAGACGAGGTTAGAGTTTCAAACTGATGGCCTGTTTGTATTGCAAGTTTAGATCATGTGACTAAAAACGATATTTCTATGGCTAACTTTGCACAATATTTATAGGTTGGGAACAAACTTACAATGCGTTAGACGCCAAAACGTGAGAAAAATTTTTTTAATCACAGACTTCAGAGTTTAGAGACTTTCACTATCGATATGGAAAAAAAAGGTAACTAAATAAAACTAAAAATGATAATAAACAAATACACAAATAAATACATGAACGAGTAGAGAAAATCAAAAAGTGTTTTGAATTTCAAAGTCGAATTCCCCATAATATGCTTCATTTTTGTTATGGAGACAGTACGTAATGTTCTTCAAATTCTTTTCTTCTAACCAAAGATAGCCATGCACTATTGTATCATATTATTATTTGTAAATATCTGGACGTGTGAAACTCACCTGCTGTAAGCACTCCAGAAAAGCAACCATACCAGAATCAAATCTGTAAAAGAGAATAAATGCAAAAGTAAAGAAAAACTTTTTTTTTTTTTTAAATTAATCTGATTTGCTTTTACCCACATCCACAACTAAGGTGATCTTGAGGTTGTTGGTAGGATTTTTGTTGTTGTTGCATGGAATGCCTTGTAAACAGCCAAAGGATCTGTAATGTGCACAGTATTATGAGCAGCACACAGGGCCTCTTTTTTATAAAAAAAAATCTACCCAAGACATCAATTTCCGACCATTTCCGATGTGAGTATGAAATATCTGACATATTTTCGACATTCCGACCTTAATGGACACCCTGATGTATATAAACACGTATACACATAAACATTTTCGGTGATTAGACATGAATGTGCCAACTTAAGAAAACATTCCGCCATTGCTCCCAACCCTGTGGAAAATTTAAAAAACTAGGAATGGACAAGTTTGAATTTATCTTCATTCATGTTCAATCAGCCGAAGGCCTGGTCAAAACAGTTGCTCAAACAGCACATGAAATAGCTATCATTTCTGGATTTTTGGCAAGCTGTGAAGTACTCTATCAGTTTAAACTTTTGTTCTCAGAACTAATGATTTAAGTTATGTGTATAATGATATAGCACAAGAGTTCCTGCTAGGCGTAACAACATGGCCACCGATGCCACTACAATATAGCACAACAGAATGGACGATTAATTTACAGAGCATATGCATTCCTCTGTTTTAATGTTGACAGATATGAAATTTAAGGCCAGACTCACTTAGTGTCCCACAGAAAACGAATTCCCCCTGATCCGTAGAGAGGCAATTCCTTCTTTTCGTCAATCACTTCGATGTAAGAGTGGCTTCCGTAGGGAACAGGGCGGTACCTAAGGGCATCATTGCAAACAAATAAAAGTTTTACATTAAATGAATTACACAATAACGTGCTGTTATAACGAAAATGAAGTTCTCATCTCCCTCTTCCTGAAAACACCAATTTTTCTTTGTTGATTTACTTACACTGTTAACGACTTCCATCGCCAATGTGAAAGTTTGTTGGCTATCAAAACTTAAAATAAGCTACAACACTAGCGGGGACAACTGATTATAAACTGGAGGGGGGGGAGGTTGTGTGGCTATAAAGAAAAAGAAAGATTCTCATTGCACCAATAATGTTTTTAGTGTTTTCGGTAGCTTTCCCTCTAACATATAAATCCATCTTTATCATTATCAAAGAAATAACCGCATCAAATTACTCTTAGCCTTCAAGTTGGATAAATCTGTGGTTTACAGCTATCACCAATAAAAATGGAATTTAAAGCGATAAATGAGAAATAAAAATTAAACATTAGATGTTGGTAAAGCAAGAGACAGATGAAAGGCCATTACCTTTTAAATTTCAGGCCGATCTTGTTGGCAAGGAGACCAACAGCAGGACAACCTGGCCCCAGGCAGCGTTGATTTCAGTCCATTCAACCTGGTAACACCATACGAGATAAAAAAAGCAAGATCGATTAAATACACAACTTAAACATCGAAATTAAAAATCTGTGGTTAAAAGCTTTTTTCCTTTGCATTTTAAAGTATTGTAAGGCAGGTAAAAAAACTTCTAAGACCCAAATAAATCAATTTCATTGACAACATATTGTCATTGAAACTGTCTAAACGCTTAAGTCCACTTGATATGAGATTTGTCCTTCAAACGATAAAACCCACACTTCTTTTGTGTGTTTATAAATATTGATAGAAAAGCTCATTTTACATACATGAACTAAACGTTGATTTCCCACTTTTTCTTCCCGCCTCAGAAACTCTAACCGTGTAAGTCAATTTTGTACACACCTGATTATTTCTTTCTATCTAGATAATCTATTACCCTTTTTTGCTTTTCCTGAAAAATTACTTCACACGGACTTAGGTGTTTCACCGATGATATATGGACATCTATGACATTCTTATTATAAGCTAAAAAAAAGAGACGTTTTTGTGATAAGACGCGTTGTGTTGTGAGCTGGCAATCACATCGACACCGGTTCGAGCCCCACGGCTGGCACAGGTGGGTTTTTTCCTAACGTTATACTCTTAGGAAAGGTACTTCACTCAATTTCCTCACTCAACTCAGGTGTAAATGAGTACCCAGCTATAGGTAGAGAAAGATCTTGTCTGAGTATTAGTACGAATAGCCTAACAGGCTTGTGTACTGTATGCTCCCCCGAGAGTTGAGAAGGACTTTGAATGAAATGGCCTGCTGGGGGATAAATGATGTACAGTCGGTGAGCCTATACTTGTGCGGGATACGGACTATAAGTCCATCTTCATCTTTATAAATACTTCGAACATAGAGAAAACATGACTATTTCTATCCTTCACGTTTCCGAAGTGTTGTCAATGATCAAGTTCACCGTATGCACAGCTGCCAACAACAGACTGTGACCGTACAAACTAGTGTTTACATGCACAACATCCCATAATATTCTAGAAAACATCCACAGTTTCACTTAAAGCAACCCCTTCAAGGTAAATAACAAAAAATCTGCTTATCGCTGGGCTTTTTGCCAACTTATGATGATAGGTTTGCAAACTCAGAATGGTGTTTCCAGACATGCATCCCAATCTCACTAAGTTTCTGCCCTTGACTTGGAGTTTCTTTAAACAAAAATTACATTTAATCCTCATATACATATTTTTCAAGGTAAATACAGATTTACATACTCAAAGCCCAAAAAACGTACAAAATACATTTTTCATGTGATGTTTGGCAGCTATAGATTTGTGGAAAAGATCATCTTTGATCAAATTATATTGCCTGTGTAATGTCATAGTTGTGTTTAGCTGAATTAAGTATCAACACACTGACTAAACAAAACAACATACCGCATTGCCAGGCAGACGTCCAAGGCGAAAATCGTTAATTGTTCCAAATTCACCATCATGCCTGGGAAAGACAACCAAAAAAAAAAAAAAGAAGCATTAGTTACATACAAGTTTCATGGGGAATTAAGCTCTGCATCATATGTCGTGATCTCAGGGTGAAACACGAGGAAACAGCAACATGAAGAGACATGTGTGAGAATGAAAAAAGGGGACAGGCTGAGGGACGGAGGGGGACGGAGGGGACGTGTGAAAGGAGATATGGGGGCACTAGTAAAGATTGTAGCCCTGAGACTTAATGCACATTTTCAGTCAGGACCTAATTTTTGTACTGACCAAAAATTATTCACAGAATCTGGTCGGCAAAAAGATATTCAAGAAGTGTAGTATCAAGCTGAGAAAACATAAATTCTAAAAAAACAATTTGTTAATGAAACAAAAAGAAGATAAAAGGATGAGACAATAAAAATCCTTACCAAATATGGAATGTGGCATTGAATACATTGGTTTTCTTCAACCGGTCTAGTTGAGCCTGGGCATACCGCAACTGGTTGTCCACACTGTTGAGAGACAAAAGAGATATTACGACAAATAAAGAGGGAAAGCGTTTAAAAAAAACAATTGACACAAAGAAAAGCGTATTAAAGTAAAGTTTCTTCAAGGCCATTATGGCCCGTAGAGCATGGTTTCAACATTATGGCCCATAGAGCATGGTTTCAACATTATGGCCCATAGAGCATGGTTTCAACATTATGGCCCATAGAGCATGGTTTCAACATTATGGCCCATAGAGCCTGGTTTCAACATTATGGCCCATAGAGCATGGTTTCAACAGGCCCGTAGAGCCTGGTTTCAACATTATGGCCCATAGAGCCTGGTTTCAACATTATGGCCTGGTTTCAACATAGAGCCTGGTTTCAACATTATTTGCCCGCAGGCCCATAGAGCCTGGTTTCAACATTTTGGCCCGTAGAGCCTGGTTTCAACATGGCCCGAGCCTGGTTTCAACATTATGGCCTTTTTCAACATTATGGCCCGTAGAGCATGGTTTCAACATTTTGGCCCATAGAGCCTGGTTTCAACATTATGGCCCATAGAGCCTGGTTTCAACATTATGGCCCGTAGAGCCTGGTTTCAACATTATGGCCCATAGAGCCTGGTTTCAACATTATGGCCCGTAGAGCCTGGTTTCAACATTATGGCCCATAGAGCCTGGTTTCAACATTATGGCCCGTAGAGCCTGGTTTCAATAACGTTTCTGAAGCCAAACAGGTGAAGACAATCACCTCCTGCATAAAAAACTAGTCTGACACAGGTTTTTACTCCCATACCAGTGCTTATACTTGTGCCAATTTGCACCGGGGTAGAGTGGGGAAAATGTGTGTTACGTGTCTTTCCCAAGAAACACAAAGTCGGGTCTAGCTTTGCTAGGATCCGAACTCGAAACATCATGATTTCCAGTCCAGCAGCCTAGCTGCTCGGCTACCAACGCCACAAAGAAAAGAGGATGATGACTACTTAATCATGAGATTGTGAAAAAGTTTGGGAATATAATTATTAGGCCACCAATGCTCCATTGTACTATGAAAACTAGTCGATTCATTGGTGTTAACTAACAGCCTATTGAACACTAACTAGTCCACTGATCGATGATACATTGCAGTTGATTGAACACCAACAAAGACAAATTCAAATTTATCAATTCCTAGTTTTTAATTTTCCAGAGAAATTTGAGAGAAATGGCTAAACCTTTCCTTATGTTGACATGTTTAGGTTTAATTGCCGAAAATATTCATGTCGATAAAATGTTTTTCACTATGTTCACGTCCATCCTTAACTCCCATGTTTTTTATGATATCATTAGGCTTTTCAATGTCCGGTTTCACTTTCGATAACGTCTCTTTTCATCTACAGTCCATTTTATCAAAGTTTTTGTAACCTATCCTAACAATGTCAAATTCGTGCCACCACACACGGTCGACGAAATTGTCGAATTCTTTCAGACACTTGATTCTGATGTTGAATCGAAAGGTTCCGATGATGAATTTACCCCACCAGGTGAGAACATGATTTATTTTTTTTGACAGTGTAGTCTAGCATTGTCAAGTAGATCTCTAGATCTCTAATGACCCTATGGCATGACTTGAGAGTTGGAAAGCTAATAATTGTATGCTCATGAACAATTTGTTTACCATATTTCCGAAAAGTGATATTATGGTCCCTGGTCTACCAAAATTTGCTGGATAACTATGAAAGCTATCCAAGTAACAATTGATTTGTACAATAAAGCCACTATGGACGTACAATTCTGCAAAAATTATGACTCTCTTGAGTCTGAGATTTTTTTACAATTTTTTGAAAATGCCTTAAAATGGCTGGTCCTGAGTAGTTATTGGTTCAAATCTGGCTGGTCCCCAGTGAGTTAACATATTATGTACTTGTTTTCATACTGTGTAGAATTCATGGAGGTCTCATGTAAAAGCCTTTCATGATTACACAATTGACCGTAGTTCCATTACAGCATGATACCCAGTCAAAACAACATAATAAGAGAAATAACCTTCTTTGTTCATCTTCCAGTTCTATAGCCAAGCGATTTTTATCGTTGTATTCCTTCCAATACCTTAAAACAAAAATACAAGTGGAAAATATTTTGAATGTGGGTTACAAGTAAAGGGCATAAAATAAATTCATGAACACAAAGAAAAAAGATTATTCTGAAAATAACAGTAAGATCACCTGTAACAATTTAGATTAGATGTATATAAATGCATTCATAAAAAAGCTCTCCAAATCATAAATCTATTACAAATTTTTCAAAAAGGAATCATACAAACTAAGTCTAATGTACACCAATTAGAACAAAACTAGTTTGTTAGCTACATGCTAACTCACATTCACGACAAGCAATGAGTTTTCTTTCCTTTCTGTTTTTTTTCTTTTATAAAACTGATTTTGCCCCTTTTTTATTTGATTTGATTTGATTTACCCACATCCACAACTAAGGTGATCTCCGGATTTTTGGTAGGATTTCTAACTTTGCCCAGACTGCCCTGCAAACAGGGATCTTTAATGTGCACAGTGTTGTGATCTGCACATGGGACCTTCTTTTTATCATACGTCTCCGATGGGACTATAAGTCGATCCACTTCCTGGATTTTGCTAGAAAAAAACTCAGACTTTCCCTCTAAATGACTCAAACTGCTGAGGAACATTCATGTGCACTTCCTATAAATTCCACTATTCTGATCTCCTTTCTGTATCTTTAAGTCTAATGTGGTGCCTTAGATCTAACCCATCTATCTAGCCATTTGTCTCTTCTAAATCTACCCCCCCCTTTCCCCATCTCTCTTTTGTCTATCTAGCTGTATCATCATCACATCCTGCTACCCGCTGTGGGCATACTCCAGTCACCCCTGGCTGTCCTGTGACATCTTTTCAACCTCCCTCCATGTCATCCCTAGGTCTTCTCCGCCATGTATTCCTTGGTCTTCCCCTATTTCTGGGCAGTGCTGGTTAAATGCCTGCCATGTGATATTTGTTGGTGGCCTCCTCAAGGTGTGCCCTATCCACCGCAATTACCTTACTTCATTCTCAATTTGTGCCAATTTTGTTTTTAGCTGTTTTTCGTCCAGCTGTAGACGCATGTATTTCATTATCTTTGGCTGGCCATGAATGATCACACAGCTTCCACAGCCATGTGGTTGGGCTGCCCTGACTTGGAATCACCAGGTTCTGGGTTCAAATCCTACCAATGCTGTGTCTCATGCTATGTTTCTAGGGAGAGACAATCCAACGCCCAAGGACCCAAAGTGTGACCTGGGGTACAGATGGGTACCAACATCAACTGAGGAGTAAAACCTGCTACAGACTAGCATCCTGTCTACAAGACCATGTATTATTCTCTGCTCTGCTCATGCTATAGTTAGCAGGATAAGCTCTGGCTCAATGGGCCTAAACGATCTTGATGAAATTTCCCTGTTTCATGTCTCTAGGGGAAATATGCAACACTTACGAATTCAAGGCCTTTGAGCTGCTTTGCTCCATCTCCGATAGAATTAAGAGCAAGAAAGATCCTACCACACCTCATATCTGAAGGAGCAGCCTTCCACTGAAAACCAATTCATGGTGTGAACCCACATGCGAGGCCAGCGTTTTCAGCGTATTACTTTTTAACTCCAATGTTGTGACGACACTGCCATAAGATGACACGTGCAATATGTTGGCATGAGAAAGAACAAAGACAAAACAAGCACAACAAAATGAAATTCAAAATACAATTATTTTTTTTAAATAACCATTTCCGAACCGTTCTACTATGAAACCTACTTGTCTTCTTGTTCTTCCAATTTCCTTGCCTTATCTCTCTCAGTTTCCATCATTTCTGCCACCCGAGCCCTTTCGCTCTTCTGCCTGAGCAAGTTCTTGCTGTAGAGTTTTCTCTCTTGAAGCAACTTTAGGAAAATACGAAATCAGCAGACAAGAAGATTGACTTAATAGTCTTTTCACATAGTTCAACACAAACGTTATGCGCCTTAGAAAAATCAATTTAAGATCCCAATTAAAATGCTTTTGAAGTCCTTTTTCAGGGATCTTACAAGGTGTATGTACAGTACAGGGACAGGGGTTTGCTTCAATTGATTAACAGAGCAAGAAAGATTCGATCGAAAAGTTTCTGTCTAACTTAACTCAAAGTCAAATGTTGCTCGCAGCTGACACCCTTTATTATATAAGTAGCATTGTATTTTGTTTCTTCATTCATTTTCAATTGTTTTTTTTTATTACTATTTCTCCTATCTATCTAACCTATGGTAAACGAAACAAGTCTTTGTTTAAATGTGCTATTTTGTTTTTAATACAGTAATGGAAAAAAAAGAAGAAAAAAAACCCTTCTTTTACTCAAATCATAATGACTAGACCTATGGCCAAATCTACTCCTTACAAATAGTTAATGAAATTAAAAAACAAGAATAGAAATACATAAAGAAACAAAAAATAGTGTTACGCGTATATAATATAAATCAACTGTCACTGACACTACATTTACCTCTGATTCTATTAATTCTCATTTCTTTTTCCGGCTCTCAAATCATAACAATTCAAAATTCAACAAACTGCTTTCAGATGTCTAAAGGTTCACTTTATATTACAGATTTTATACCAATTAAAAAACATCCATAAGAATTCCATTCACCTGTCTGAGCTCATCGTCCAGATCAGATTCATTGATGACTTCTTCTGAATAGCCAAGTTTGTCCAAAAATTCTCTGCGTTCAAGAAAACCAAAACGTAAAGCCAAAAATGAAAACAAAGAAAGAAAACAAGATGGATCTAAAGTCTGTATCCCCACACAAGTACAGGCTCACCGACTGTACATCATTTATCCCCCGCCAGCCATTTCATTCAAATTCCTTCTCAACAACCTGGTACACTAGTCTGTTAGACGCTTCATACTAACACCCTGACAAAATCTTCCTCTACCTATAGCTGGATACTCATTCACATCTGAGTCAAGTGAGGAAAGTAGACAGAAGTACTTATCCTAAAAGAACAACGTAATGAAAAAACCCCCACCCTGTGCCAGCCATGGGGTTTGAACCAGTGTCGTATTTTTTGGATAAAAACAAAGAAACAAAGATGTAAGCATTCAGGATCTCTAAAAATGTTTGCATTTTTCTTTTAATAGAATCGTACTGCAGTAGGATGGTAGTTAATCAAAAAAGAATAAATAATATTAGAGAGGCCTTAACGGAAGAAGACAAATCAGTGAAATGTTTGGGTGACACTGCCTTCATTAGCAAACAAAGAAGAGAAAAAGAGAACAAGAGGCTGTAGTATAAGAAGAAGAGTATTGAGGGAAAGAGACAAGATCTAATACGTGGTGAGAGATGGTAACAAGGGCAACGACTCACTATGTCAGTTCTAAATTTTCAAAAGGATTTTGTTTGTTTACTTCATTGACATTTACTCTTACCCCATCCACCACGTGTGGTGACCTTAGGTGAATTCAGAGGAGAAAGCAAGACGAAAGATGTATGAAAGAGTATTGATAGGAAAGAAGTAAGACCTACCACTAGCTCCCCCCCCCCCCTACAGTCAACTTTAAAAAAAAAGAAGCCTCACAACAAATTAAAAAACGAAAATAAAAATATGCCAATGATCAAGCGTAGACAGAGAAAGAGAAAACAAGTGGGAAACATATTTTGTTGTAGCTTATCCCGTTTTCTACCATATAAAAAGCGGAATAGATGATACTACATCGTCTCCTGGACAGGACCCTAGTCTGTGGCAAGATTTTACTCTCAAGCTGGTGCCGATACCCGTTTGCACCTGAATCGAGTGGGAAAATACGGGTTAAGTGTCTTATCCAAAGGAACACAAAATCGAATCTAGCATAATTGGGACCTGAACCCAGGACCTCATGAGGTGTCAGTGACTGAGAGGTTAGGCTACCGGAATAGGGATCATGAGGTCTCAGGTTTGAATACTAGCAAAGCTAGGTCCGACGTCTAATTCCTTGACATAAAATACACTGAATGCGCATTTCCCCCTTCCCCACGAGATCCAGGTGAAAATGGGTACAGGCACTAGCTTGCGAGTAAAAACCTGTGGCAAACTGGTGTCCTCTCCAGGAGGTAATTAGTATCGCTTGCTATGCTTCACGTAAAAGAAAACGGGATAAACTCCGGCTCTATAACCTTATAACCCAAAACCTAGCAGCTCAACCACTAGGCTATGGGCACCATCTTTATGCAGAGCACTTACCGATATTCCCGGCTCTCATCTTCCGCAATTTTCAGTTGGTGGTCCAGTGTGTCCAACAAGTGGTCAGTACATTCCTAGCACAAAGAAAGAAATGGGATATGATATGCGATGACCCATATCTCTATTTATTCAGAAGTAAGAGGTCAATATTGTCTGATTCATTTTACCATGCAACAATTTCCTGTAGATAAAACTGCACAGCAGCAGCAGTAGTAGAAGTAGTAGCAATAGTAAGTAGACATATATCTATCATACATGAATACAATTTACTTAGCATTCTTATTTGTTTGTTGATTTCCATAGCCACTGACTTGTTCTTTCTTCCCTATTGGCAGATTGTTAAGAAAAAAATGTAATAACAGACATCTACTTAATCATTCATAAGATGTCAATGTAATCTGATCTATTTGAAATGAGAAGACCATCGTGTACATTCAACTTTCCATGTTTCACTCTTATCTGTTAGGGGCATACTCATTTGTTAAATCAAAACTAAAGTTCCTTCCAGGACATTACAGCCTATAGAGCCAGAACGTATCCCACTTTTTATAACGTGAAGCGGAGCAGGTGATAATAATCACCTCCTGGCCAGGACGCTAGTCTGATGCAGGCTTTTATTCCAAAGCCAGTGCTTGTACCCATTTTCACCTGGGTCGAGTGGGGTAAATGAGTGTTAAGTGTCTTTTCCAAGGAACACAATGTCGGACATAGCTTTGCTAAGCTTCAAACCCAAAACCTTCTGATCACTCAGCCACATGCTCATTTGTTACTTCAGTTATTTCCCTTTGTGCTTCCCTGGTGGGTCACTGAACCGTTAATCCTCGGTCTGGATGCTACAAACTTGTGTCACTTAATACAATACTAGTGCTGCCGTTTGAGTGCTGTATATATTTGTGTCTCGCACAGTCATATCCCCTTTCACGTATCTATGAGTAAGTAAACTGTACTGTGTTGTTGTTTTTAGTCAAACATGTGTTCACATCAAATGTAATTGAGCGGAAACATGGAGAATGGACAAAACAATAGGCAAAAATCCTGAAACTTCATAGAAAATCTCTAAGGAACACATCACTGGGCATTCGTTGGCCGGAAATAATGAGCAACGTTGAGCTGTAGCACAGAACAGGAAAATAGGCTATTGAAAGAGAAACTGCAGGAAGGAAACAGGTTTGGATGGAGCATATGTTACGTAAGTCGCAAATGAGCACCACAAGACAAGCCCTCCATCAAAACTCACTGGATAAAAGAAAGAGGCATAGACCTAGAGGCATGTGAAGACAAAAGAGATGGAGACACAGATGAGATGTCATGGGTATTGTTGCCAACAACTGAAGACAAATGCTTGAGATAAACAGCTCTGGAGGGATCCTAACAGTGACCTTTGCCCCTGTCAAATGAACGATGGGTGATATATAAAACATGATCCTCTTCTTTTAAGTTATTTCAAGGCTGTACACCCTTAACCGTGACACTCACAAACACTAACAATATCATTTTACACTTCACATCCATGACATTATTGCCAATTCCTTCATGTCAGCAAATTGGCCGCATATGAACGTCATTGTTCTATTATAGCTTTTTGTTTATTTTATGAAATATTTTGTCTAATTTTACTTCATCATTCACAAGAAAAATCAGCCAACAGTTAAAAATTACTTACTTCACACAGCGGATGGTCAATCTCTGACTGTCCAGACATCAAATCAAATAGCTGACCGGTGACCTGTTGATAAAAGTAACACATTGCTGTCAATACATTTGATTCCATGTGATCATATCAATACAACCCTCAAATGGTTGCCCCCTTGAAACAGATGATGGTATAAAAGGAACATCTAAAAGGGATTCTCTGAAATCAGTTTACACTTTCACCCGAGTTATTGCACACTATTTGTAATAAATCTAAGGTTGGGTGTTAAACGACTAAAAATCATCATTTTTATTGGCCACACCTTTTCTCAGGATCCCATTTCCACCTGATATTTTCCAGACCACGAAACATTTTTTCTTTTCTTTCTCCGATTTCCCTGATGTTTGAGAACCCCGATTACCCTTAATAATGTCACCAAAAAAACAAAACAAAAATCAATAAAAATGTACCTTATCTCGAATGCTCATAGTTCCCATACTGCCAGGACCCAGATCACCGACAAGTGTAAAGTCATTGGATTCTTCAAAACTGGAATGAAATCAAATGTGTGTGACATGCTAGTTTCTAAAAGTTGTTTTATTGGAATTTACCACATCCACCATGTGCTATGATCTCAGGGAAATTGAGAGGAAACACTACAGCAAGTTGAAATATTCATAAATGAGTGAAAGGAAGAAGTAGGACTGATTCGCAGCACCTGCCAACACCCACCAGGTGGCATTCCAGATGGAGAGAATTGGAGCAATAGGAAGTTTTATTCATTAACTTAACTGTTTTTCTTGCTGTTAATACTTTAATAGTTACCATAAATTTCTATTTGAAATCCTAGACATCTTCTAGGCTTATATAAATAAATACACAAGAATTAATAAGTTAACACATCTAGACACAAATATTTTTTTTAGTGAGTGATTCCCAATATCATTTTTTTTCTCTTCTTTGATATAAGATCAATTCCATATTCAATCAGCAAAGTTGATCTTCTTATCAAAGTTCTAAAGTTTTGACATTTTATCAAACTTGAACCCAAAAAGAATAAATAAAAAGAACCCCAACCCAATAACAATAAAGCGATGAGCTCAAGTTTGAATGCGCCATCAACACTCACCCTCCACGTGATACGAATGTCCTGGCAAAACCTTCGGTTTCTTCATATGGAAGCTCCTAAAAGAAAAGAATTAAAACATTTTTTAAAAGCAGTCACTATAAAAGTCAATAAAATCGTGCTCCTGCATGCCTCTAGCAATTTTATAACTTAAAAATAGGAATGAGAAATAAAATTTGTAGGTCACCATTTGTAACTCTGTTATAAATTATTCAAAACAATATTGTCAGGAGAGCCATATTTGTATTTGAGTTGATGATGGAGATAATATAGAATATGTATATATATATGAATGAATATTTCATAATTCTATTTTCAATTATATTATTTGGTTAAATTTTCTTTTAAAGTGCAGTCATCTCTTTTGGCCATAATTCAAGCTGAAACACAACAATCATCAGATCTGTTTCAATAAAAAATGTTTTAGCATTATTTACCAGTCTGAATACAATTTGAAAGTCTTTGTCTATTATTTCCAACATTGGTCAGAAGAGCATGCCAGAACCTTCAAATGTGAAGGAGGACATTAAATGACAGAATCTAATCAGAAGCAGAAAAACAGTGCATTGCAATTTGAAGCACGTACTTCAAAACTTAGCCTGTACACAGCTACGCTTTTATTCAAAATTGTTACTTTTTGTCACTTCTATTATAAATATATATATAATTGTTTGATTTAATCAAATCTTTCAAGTTAAATAAAATGTTGAAAGTGTATCTCTATACCTCTCTACGTATCAGTTGTATACTTTCTTCCATATCTGAGATGGTGGCTAGCGGTTCTGTGAAGAAGAAAGGAATTTTTATTTTTTATTTTAGACAAAACATTCATGTAACAAGGGCATCTATAGACAATTATCTTCTAGGTTGTTTTAGATCAATGTCTTATATATACAAAGGAGTCAATTAATATATATATCTTTTTTTCTTTCTTTTGTCTTTTTTTGCATTATATGTTATATTCTTTAATAATTTGTAAGACCACTACACTTCTTCAAAACAAGATTTTAATCAATTGCTAGCTATCAGCTATAACTAGTTGGAAGAGAAAGGGCGCCAACTCAAATGCAATGAATAATAATATGAAATAATATTGAAGCCTTGTCACTAAGGAACAAAGACGAGACAGGTACAAAGGAATAGACAGATCACAAATCTTTGGACACCTTTCGAATTGAACCCACAACTTCCTCTGCGGCATCCATTACCTCGCCATGAGAAGAGAATGCACTACCAACTAAGCTATGTGATTATTCATCATTTCAGCTCGTCCTTTGCCTCACTGTTTCTCTAAACATTACAACTCAAAAATGTAGAAATTGTATGGAACATATAGTTTCAGATTTCAAAATTGTCCTCATGTTTTGCCTCTTCATTGTTTAACCTCACTTTATTTTTACTTTCCCATCATGCATCATACAAGTACCGGTTTCACGAATGAGAGGAGACTCTGTAGTTCAGAGGCAAGGTATCGGTTTCTCAACGAAAAGGTCATGGGTTCAAGCCCGCCAACGACTTAAGAATAATTCTTGAGTTTTTTTTTTCGAGTAAAATCTCCTCTCTGGTCCAGGTACGATAAAAAGGAGGTTCCGTGTGCTGATCACAACACTGTGCACGTTAACGATCCCATGGCTGTTTACAAGGCAGTTGGGGCACGACTAAAAATCCTACCAAAAATCCCCAGATCATCTTAGTTGTTGGTGTGGATAAATCAAATAAAAAAATCAAAATCCATGAAAAAAATCGTGCATTTATAATTGATAATATTCTATAGCGACAGCTCTAGGCGCATTTATACATACATAGCAATAAAAAAAATAAATAATAAGTAAATAAATAAATATCATGAGCAATGTACATATAATGTACAAAATAAAGTAAACAAATAAATATCTAAAAAACATAAATATCGTTTATAAATGTGTGTATGGTACACATGAATTATGAGAAATAATATATTTTTCTTCCAAGAAACATCGTATGAGGTATGTTTTTAAATGTGTCTTCCGACGTGTCAAACATAGATCGTATTGACAGTGGAACAGCATTCCTGGCATGAGAACCTGCGTATTTAAAAGAGCGCAGTGACAGTTTTGTCAGGCCTTTCTTTGGGGGAACGCTTAACTGTATTGATTTGTAGATCTCAGTTGGCGAGATGGAACACAACCAGAGATCAGGTCATTTAAATAATTTGGAGCTTTATCAGTTTTTTATTTGTGACACAATGTCACAATTTTGTATATCATTCGTTTATCGATCGGTAGCCAATGCAGAGACATGAACATAGGGGTAATGTGTTCATATTTCTTTTTCTTCCAAATCACTCTGGCCGTATGGTTTTGGATACGTTGGAGCTTATGAATCAAGACATCGGGTAAATTATAAAACAGAGTTGCAATAATCAATTTTGGAAAAAATGTGTGCTGAAGTCAATGTTTTAAGAGAAATTAGATCTAGATTAAGAAAGACTTGATGAAGAAAAATAAAAATCAATTATAATCATATCTCAACGATGAATCATCATCTTAAATCTTGAGATACAAAAATTAAGCAGATCTACACATGATCTAGTTCTAGATTTAGCATCAATACCATCATCATGTCACAGATCTGGCCCACAGATCTTAGTTTCTTCAGATGATAGTCTGGCATGTTGTGTCTAATTTTGCTGAATCCTATCCCCTACTAAGTTTTTAACCACCATGGGCCTAGATCTAGATCTAGATCTAGATAGTAGTGACAGTTATGTCTAGCTTACCTGTCAGTTCCTTGAATAAGTCTCGAGACAAATCCCTGAAACTGGAATCCAGTTTTAAAGGAAGATTGCATCTTTGACAGAGGAAATGAACAGCAGCAGCACCAGATTTGCTAATTTCTACGCTCCCAAAGTCACTTGATCTACTCGTTGACGACATTTTGAAATAAATAAACCTTCAGGCCTTAGGCTATTTTGTGTTCCAGTTTGGTGGGGAGTTTTTGACAGTGGATAGCCTACTTAATTGATAGCCCCACTCTTTTCAACAAGAGTTAATTTAGATTCCTGTTGTCGTGTCGCTCTCGTAGAGTGAAAATTAAATTAGCTGAAGTTGTCAATTTGTCAACATGGCAGCTTGGTCGGGATTTACTGATGACGACTTGAGGAAAATGAAAAAGACCCCCCAAGAAGGTACGTGTCCGAGCTATAGGGGCACAACATATAAACTGCATTTAGATATGACTGTAGAATGTAATTCACCAATTTCATAAATCCATAATCCACCCAGTTCATCTTCAGTTCTAAAGAGTTGACTATGTTCAATGATAGATCTTTTTTAACTTTTTAATTTTTCAACGACACCCCCCCCCTCCCCCTTCCCCTTCCCCCTTGACTGACTGTCTGTCTCTCTATGTCTCTCTCTCGAGGCTGGAGTAATGTTGGGCATATTGTATTGATATATCGATATGTCCTGAAATATCGTAACAAATCGAAATTGAAACCTAGCTTCTAATCTAGAGATCGATTTTCCTTTTAAAGGCACAAAGCCGCAAGCAAAACTAAGAAAAATGGAGAAAAAAAGAAAAAGGTCTGTTAATGTTGGTTCCCGGAAAAGTCTCATGTCATCGTCAGTCAAGCAACTACGAGCCATTCGTTACAGTTCTAACAGGGATCAAATTTGCCTGAGCCGAAACGTGCACGCAGAGTGGGCGCTGCTTGGAGGCCACTTCAATTTGGCTGCCCCTTGCTCGCACCATTTTGCAGCGACCAAAATTAATTAAAACAAGAAATGCGTTTGGAAGACAGAGTGGAAGCCCCTTGCTAGCCACTCCCTCTCACCACAGAGGCACCATGGAGGCCCCAAAAATTGCATCGTGGTGGTTAAGCGCTGCACTAAATTTCTCACCCCTTTCAGGCCCCAAAATGCTATTGTTCACAAAACTGAAATGGATGTTGAAGCACTGATAACTGCCGTCGAAAAAAGGTCAATTTTATGACAAGATGAGCTCTGACTACAGCAATAGGGATTATGTGAACACAAAATGGAAGAAAATTGCTGAAGAAGTTGGATGCGATTGTAAGTGTGAAATTATATATTTATTAACGCTGTGATTATTCTCAGCCGGGTGTATTCTCATACTTTCGGTTTATTTCATTCGGGTTCGATTTTGTTGTTTCGTTTCGTTCCTATTGCCATCCGATTTTTGCCTACTAGACTATCCCGCGGGTTTTTCACCTTCTATTATCTTTCCACCTGAACCTTTGTTGTGGCAAGAAGTGTGCGATCAGTTAATTGAAAATAAAACACCTCCACCTAAATAAGAAGGCACTGCATATAAGAAAAGTCAGGGGCAGTAATGCTAAAATATCATTATACTACTACCGAAATAGTTGTGAATAATACGAAGGAGCCACAGTGGAGTGAAGTCAAAGGCCACAATAAGTGACAACTCCACTAAAAGACAGAACAAACACGTGACGCCTTTTGTATAACCCTTTGTCAGACAACAAACGAGAAATATTTAGAATTTAAATCTTCCCAGTAATACCTCCGGCATCACACAATGTGATGTCAGAAGAAAAACATTATATAGATCTAGATATTGATATCTAGATCTATAATGTTTTTTTCTTCTGACATCACATTGTGTGATGCCGGAGGTATTACTTAGATCTAGATTCTAAATATTTCTCGTTTGTTGTCTGACGAAGGGTTATACCCGAAACGTCACGTGTTTGTTCTGTCTTTATTAGTGGAGTTGTCACTTATTGTCATATTTCGCCTATACTACTACCGGTAGGTCTCTCTAAATTTAGTCCAGATCTAGCTTAAATTAAAAATAAGTATTTACATAAAAGTACGTAATATAATATGTTGCTCGGCTGAGAATAATATCCGGTTTATTCTCAGCCCGGGTAAGAATAACGCAGCCTATTATTAAATATATATAATTTTGATTTTTTATCGTGGTAACTGTGAATAGATTATAACGAAGACGCCATTTTTACCAATGAATATATGAGAAAGAAACACACTGTTTTAAGGTAAAACTTTTAATACATTATATTGAAGTCATAGGACCCAAACTTTTTTGTTATATATTGTTTTAGAACTAATTAAGTCAAATACAGACTCATATACAATTTTTACATTTTCATCCTTGTACTATTTTTGCACCCTTGTTACATGATTTTGATTCAACATTATAAACGCACGATATTATACCCCTTCATTAGTGAAAACAAAACATGTATGTATACAGTAATTGAATACATTTATTAAAACTTTAAAAAAAATAACAGTATACATGACTCTCGCACAATAAGCTGAGTTAAGACATTAAATCAGTAGGAAATAAAACCCTCAACTACTGAGTCATTAGGGTCATGATATACAAAATGATATATAATAAAGTCGTTTAGCAGGGTAATAAAACCCCTGCCACCCCACTTTTGTCTTTTCCCCTAAAAAGTATCAAATCCTCTTGGAGGCAAGAAGAAAAAATGGTACCTGTACGACCGCTCGCAGTTCATTTTGCCTCACATGGACAGGCACACCTCTACAAACATGTTGCCCATATCTTCTGATGAAGGCGACGTGGAAAACAGGATAGTATGTCATAGGCCAGTGCATCCTCCTTTGCCTTATAAATATTATCACAGTTCGACAAACCCACATTCACACCTTTGCCTACAAATGAAGGCGACCAACATGAAACCCAGACATGTGCCAACCCACCAACACTTGAAAAAGAACAACATCAGAATCCTCGTCCTAGAAGACAAAGGCCTTTTTCCCCAGCAATGAGCAGCACAACAATCAGATTTTGAGAATGAAATGCTTAAGGCGGCAAAACGTTTTGGGAGAAAATGTGGTGGCAACGGAGATGGATGAAGATAAACATTTAAAAAAAAATCTGGTTCCTAAGATGAAACTGCTTAGTACCATTGATAAAATGGAATGTCAGGCAGAATTACACATGGTGATGTTGACATATATATCAAAAGGGCTGATCAGGCTTCTATTGCTCAGCAACCGGAGATGGTTCAATATTCGCCACCAAACGTGAGCACATACACACATTCATCTCCTGGATCTTCAACTTCACATTAAGCACAAATGACACTCAGTCCACAGGCCAAGCGCATGTCTGTTTATGATGATACATCAAGTGAAGATTATCACCACTACAGAGCATCACATTCACAATACCAAACAGTATTAATTACGAGCTTTTACTTTCATTATGTGGTTAAAATAAAGCATTATTCTGTGGAAGGCTGATTTGTTGTACATAATTATTAAGAAGCAGTACATGTGTGTATTATGTATCAATTATTAAAACGGTATAAACACATTCATTTATTCATACATTACCTTAACGTGATGGCCAGGCGTTCCTCTGATGACAATGGTTTTCGAAAGTTGATGGGTTTTTTTTGTAGGTATGGTCCATCTCTGTCATGGAGTAGCTTAAAAGTAGATGATTGCATCCTTATGTACGACAAACACTTTTCATCATCTGAAATTAGTTGTTCCATTAAATGATGGTATTCGCCATACGTAGAACGGCACTGGTGAATTGTGTGCACCCAGTAACGGCATCTGTTTAACCTTCGTTTTCTTAACAAATACAAAATCATTAATTGAAGGATTCCTTCTTCGTCCAGTTGCTCGGTGACAAGATAAATAATGAAAATTATAAGGGTAGTGGCTTCCACTCTTGTTTCCTCCTGCCCTTGCTCACCGCTTGCTGGTCCCTTTTGAGGACTCCAAGCAACGCCCAATTGGCCTCCAAGCAGCACCCATGCTGCGTGTACCCTAACATCACTATCCTTAAAAAATAGTATGCGTTTCCTTCTTCCCATCAGTAGTAGTAACTTAGTAGTTTGTATAAATATGAAATCAATTATAAAAATTTCTGATATCGCCCAACACTAAGTCTGGAGATATATACTGAGGTTCAGAAATATTGTAAGGTGTTGGCCTCTCAACCAGAAGGTTGTGGGTTCGAGCCCTGGTAGGTTGAAAAGTTTTCTCAAGTTTTTCAGGTGAAACTAAAGCTACTGAAACTAAAAATTAAGACCCAGTCCCCTGGAAAGGACTTCCATCTAGGCTATGAAGGAAGCAGTTCTGTAGTCTGGCACAGCCAAGGGACATCATAATAAAGAGGGTTTATTTTGAAGCGGTGAGATAAAAAAAAAATTTGGGACAATATACGAAAGTGAAGAAAATTAAGTAAAATTTATTGAGAGTTGCAATCTTTCATGATTGAATGCGACTTTTGGGGAAGGTGACCCGGTGTATGATTTGAGCCCCGGTGGCTATTCCCAACTGTGCTGTGAATAAGAATTTGTCTTTTTCCCAACCCGATGTTTGAAAAACTACTTTTTGTTATCCCCAACCGGTATTTAGTCGGTCGTGATCTCGCTGGAGTTTCATATTTAAATATATGGATTAGGTTTTTTGTTACCGTTACAATGGCTGTTAGTGTTACCTAAACGATAACGAAAGGGTCTGCTTCATTAAGGCTTCACCATTTTTAGAACATAATGAGATGTTGAGGTATGTGCAGATTGGCTAGTCAAACTATCCAAACCGTTAAAACAGTAGTTTTAACATTTGACATTGGGAGATCGGCGAAATTATGCAATGAAAATAAGCCTACCTCATATTATCACAAAATACATGTAACAGGAAACTGTCGGATAAAAGCCACAACTTCCGGCAATGGCTGTCTTGTGAAAACTTTATCTATCAGAGCATATATAATAATAATAATAATTTTTTTAATAATAATAATAAACGGTTAGGAATTTAAATAAGAATTTTTTTTTATTCACAATACCCGGTTGGGAATTAGAAAAGTTGGTATATTGGTATTATTTCTGAACCAACATGGTTGAGAATAAGAAAAATCAGTATTTGCAACACAGTTGGGCTTACATGAGACTGAGACATCGAGATTGAGACACCTGCCTTGTCTTTTTGTTGGCTTTGACAGTGTGACATGGGACTGATGCCAACCATTCCATTCTGCTATCATTGGCTTTTCGAGATGTTGGAAAATAGAAATTATCAGAACAGTTGGTTTCATACTATGATTTGACCAAACAGAGCCGACTATCATTCATTGAGCTATCGCATAAGAAAGAGAGCTCTTTAGGGATGTCTGGTGAGCAGGTTTTTATCGGTTCGCCACTGGCTTTCGCATCTGACCACCCTCATTTACTAGAGTGTTAAAGCACTTTTGTTTGTATTACATATTCCGTATCACAACACACATGGTTAAAAAGGGCTTGAATACAGCTTTCCAATCGAGTAAGTCATATATACACTACTACATTATAATAGAAGAGAGGGGGCAAGGTCAATAGAACCGAAAAATTAGCGAAGTCTGTGACTCGCACCGTGGTGAATGGAAAAACAGGGTGGTTTGGACAAGCTGTTTCTAACCAAAATAAAAAGAACATTGAACAAATTAGTAGTATGGTATTACTTTACAACAACATAAAGTTTAAAAGAAATTGAAATTACCCTTGCCCCATCTAAAAAAAGAAGAGGATAAAAAAATGGCTTGGAAAGTCTGTGTGTTGTTTCCCTTGCATGCGTGCTGTCCCTTGTGCATGAAATGTTATAACAGGGTTGTAAAAAAAAGTTATATGGGGATAATGTGACGAAATGAAAATACAAGCCTACAAAAGGCCTGGGATGTGTAAAGGTAAGAAAAAGCCATTAGATTTAGGTCTAGTATAAAAAGAAAATGACAAATCTATCACCATCCTTGAATGCCCCCCCTATAAATTTTAAATTACCGCAACTGTTCAGTGAGAAAGGCAGAAAATGGCAACTATTTGGAGTTTCTAGCCTCAGATTGGAGTTCTAGATTTATTATTAAATTATTTTTTTTCAATGGAATTTGAATTTCACGATAATCTAAAGATGGTTTGATTTTTTATCATTGAATTTCACTCACCAGTGAAATTAAAATACCGTGCCCTACTATGGAACTCCCCCTTCCCCTTCCTTCTTTAGTTCCACAGGACAATAGAAAGGAGGTCCCATGTACAAATCACAACACTATACACATTAGAGATTTCTTTGCTATTTACAGGGCAGTTTTGGTCAAAATATAAGAAATCCTTTACTTTTTATATGTAAAGAGAGGAAACACTGGTTTTTGCCACTCAGTTTTGAAGAGCAAATGTTGGTATCTGCTCCCGTCAACTATATAAAAGTGTAAGATATTGAATTACCTTTAACTCTAATCTGGCATTAATTATAAAAATTATTTGGATTTTATTCAGATGACAGAAAACCACGTGTCAAGAGAATAGCACGACAGTCTAAAGCTACAGCTCAGAGACCTATAATTAACGCATCGGAATCACCACCTGCCGAAAATTTACCACCCAAAGCTCAACTAGCTCCACAAAGGTCAAAGCAAGAGCAGAATCAGACAGCAACAGGTCAACACAATAACCATACCAATGATGAAAAGGTGGGGGAGAATAAAGCGGATGGGAAAGTGCCTCAAGGTGACAGTGAAGTTAAAAATGTGAAAGAGGTCACAGAGCTAAATGAAGAACAGGGTCTGAGGTAATTATCATGTTTTATTGGGGTTGTTTCCACATTACGAATATTAAATCATTGAATGCAATGAGTCACTTAATTATGTTGCTTTCAGTAGTTGTATTATAATTAGATCAATTCTTTTTAGATTTATTTGTGTCAATAATGTAGTTTGATTGAAAATCAAAAGTAGTGTGCAGGCGACAGTTGCCTAATACTACAACTATTATGACTACTATTGCTACTACTCTATTACCTCTACTACTTCTACTATTTATACTTACTGCTATTACTACTACTACTATTAATACTTACTGCTATTACTACTACTACTTTAATACGAAGGAGCCACAGTGGAGTGAAGTCAAAGGCGAAATGTGACAATAAGTGACAACTCCACTAATAAAGACAGAACAAATACGTGACGTTTGGGTATAACCCTTCGTCAGACAACAAGCGAGAAATATATAGAATCTAGATCTAAGTACTACCTCCGGCATCACATAATGTGATGTCAGAAGAAATGCATAAAGGAGAAAGAAAGAAAGAAAAAGACAGTGATGATAAGAAACGTAGCAGAGGGGATGTGAAGAATAAGCGAGAGTGGAAGGTTCAGATCTAGAATGAAATAAAAAATATGAAAATAAGTAAGTAATAAAAGGTGAGAAGGATATAGAGATAAGGAGAGAAATAGAGAGGAGAGAAAAAAGAAAGAAAAAAGGCAGGGAAGAAAGAAAGGGAGACGAGAGTGTGGGGAAACAAGAACGAAAAAAATAGGATAAATATGACTAGATCTATATCTCACTGGGTCTAGAAAGAAGAAATGATAGAGAATGAATAAAAGGAAGTATAAATCAAGACAAAAATTTACACTGAATGGTGCGAAATGTATATA
>JAXRKP010000643.1:102500-112500 GCA_037039925.1 Doris montereyensis | reverse complement strand
AATCCTCTCGTTAAAATTAAGACAACAGACAGACAAGGATAAAGATTCATAGCCAGATCGTTTGTTTTGGAAAAGTCATCAGCTGTACAAAAAATTTAATGCGAGAAAAAGGGACACCTGGAAATCATTAAGATCTTTAACACTGAGGTGGTGAGCGTGCAAATGGGTTGACTGTCTCTCGCCACGAAAACCCGAAGTCACATTGGATACAGCCAATACCAGACAGGGGGGCAATAAAACTGTTCACACTTTGTCCCTCGATTGCGATGAGCGTCCGGTCTAAAGACGCCAGGTGATTGCATGCCACTTACGACATCAAGAAAGAGATGTGGGTGGAGTCTGGAAGACTGTTCAATTCTAATTGCCCGGTGACAAACCGGTGATCCAATGGGACAACGAATGTGGTGTACATTGGGTGGAGTTATGAAGAGAAGATTGGTCAACGTTTAGTATATTAGGGCCTACAATGGATAGGTAATGAAGGGTGGTTGCAATGCATGGCACATTGTTGACGGGCATAAGGCTAAGCCCTATTAGATTAGCCATCGGATTACATGTATGATAAAGAAAAACAGAATATTTAATCAATTACGAACGTATTTTATGATACTTTGGAGAAAAAGACACCTGCATTTGAGACTGGGCATTTAGGCAAAAATCTTGGTTTTGAAACGCATTTAGAGGGGCAATTTATATAGTAAAAAGTCAGTTTCACTGAGATTGCGGGCATTTAGACGAAACCAACATTTAGGCAGCAGGCATTTAGGCGGTCACTACTGTATGTATATATTCACTCTTTTGTTTTTATTTTGTGTGGTTACTCTTGAGAAGATTCCTTGTGAAAGGCTTTAACTTATAAAAGTAGACAAAACCCCCAAAAACAGCTAATGTGATCAATAAAAAAAAGAACCCAGATGCATAAATTGAGAGACAAACAGACAAAGTGAGAAAGAGAGACAAGAGACAAAGGGATATTTAAGCATGATACAGAGCTGCCTACCTTTCTGCTTTGTGCAGAATCATTCTCCGAGTCGGTCTTGGGATTTCATGATTCTGCGCTCACGATTGATAGCCCGCGTTGGAAGCCTATGCTAGAAACCAAAAGTAAATAAATGCGCCTGTCATCCAAAGTAAGGGACCTTGTCCGTCTCAAATTAAAACAGCTTCACTTCCGTAGATCAAGCCCCAACCTTACTATTAAGAGTACCGTATATGTGAATTACGCTTAAGTAATACTAGTCGGCTCTATTTACATGCAACCTTGAATAAAAGTCAAAACTCTTGTAGTATTAGTAGGCCAATATGAAATAATGTATTATAAACTCAGAAAAAGTTATTATAGACCAGCTAGCCAAATATAATACTACAGGTGCCTGCATTAATCAAGATACTCTACGTTATTCTTGTATTGTATATGTATGTGTGTGTGTGAGAGAGAGAGAGAGATAATATCTGCAAACATTGAGATGGTTTAATTAACTGTATGTGTGTGTGTGAGAGAGAGATAATATCTGCAAACATTGGGATGGTTTAATTAACTGTATGTGTGTGTGTGAGAGAGAGAGAGATAATATCTGCAAACATTGGGGAGAGAGAGAGAGATAATATCTGCAAACATTGGGATGGTTTGATTAACGTTGTCGTCGCTATTGTGTAATAAGTAAGTTGATTCCTCTTTCAACCCTCAAATTCCTTTGTTTCAGTGTTGAGATTCCTCTTTCAACCCTCAAATTCCTTTGTTTCAGTGTTGAGATTCCTCTTTCAACCCTCAAATTCCTTTGTTTCAGTGTTGAGATTCCTCCTTCAACTCTTAAATTCCTTTGTTTCAGTGTTGAGATTCCTCTTCAACTCTTAAATTCCTTTGTTTCAGTGTTGAGATTCCTCTTTCAACCCTCAAATTCCTTTGTTTCAGTGTTGAGATTCCTCTTTTATGGGTTTGGGGGTAGGCAGCTCTCATGTTAACATTTTACACTTAAAATACATACACACCATTTTCCTTTATATTCACAGGTATGCTTGGTTGATGCCACAGCCATGCTTGATACAATTTTGTTTCTATTTCATTCCAGGAGGAAAAAGGCCAAGGCAGAGTCAGTGAAGCTTATAAAAATTCAGAGAGAGTTATCTCAAATGGACACCCTGTTGAACTTTGACGTGGGAATTATACGGGACAAGATAGAAATTGCCAGTTTGGACTATGTTCAAGCACAGTAAGTAAACTCACTGACCTGTGACTACATTTCCTTTACCATAAGGGGATTCGATAGTCGAGAGGCAAGGTGTCAGCCTCTCAACCTAAAGGTCCTTTTCAACTTTAAATTTTTTTTTTTTTACCAAATATCCCCCCCCCCCCCCCCCCCCCCCCCCCCTGGTCCCTGGTCCAGGTAGGTGAATCGATGCCTAGTCCCATCGGAGATGGACAATGAAAAGGGTCCTGTGTGCAGATCATAGCACTCTGTCCACATTAAAGATACATTGGCTATATATATAAATATAAGGCAGTCTGGGACAAAATTTTAATCCTTCTTATTATCCCGAGATTACCTTAGCAGTGGATGTAAATTGAATCAAAATCCTGTACCATAAAGGGGATCTGCTGTTGGTTATTATTATGTGATTGTTCCCTTGCCATACACAGAATCATCAACACAAATTTTAATTTTTTTTTATCAAAGCCAATCCTGGTGAAAGTGAAAAACTAGAAAACGTGGGCTTATTTAATTGTACATTGTTGAATTTTCAAAATGATCTCCTCTTAACTTGGCAGCCAAAGTGTTAATACAGCTTTTAACATAACGTATTTCTGTTTATTTTGATTGATTAAATTAAGGATTGTTCAAATTTGTGGCGAAAGAACTTTCGAATTTTGATGATTTTGAGATGTGTAGTGAAGTTTTTTATTTATCTGAAAACGGAAATTTAGCGTCTTGATATATTGATGATTGTTTAAAAATTGTCATAAATTCCATAACTGATGCCAACAAATTTCTGAAATTTGATGCACTCATTTTCAATTAAATAGAAAACATGTAGGCAAAAGTTACAAATCAGATAAAGGGTTTTTGACATATAAATAGTCACAACATCAAGCAAGTTCTTTTCGGACCACACGAGATATATATATATATATATATTTAATTTTTTTCCTGGTGTTATTTTCATTGTTATGGTCTGGAAGGAAAAAGAAGTCATTGAAATCTTTGTTTTGTAAATCAGGATTTGCTTTTTTTGATTTGATTTGATTTACCCATGTGAGGTGATCTCAGGGTTTTGGTAGGATTTTGAATTTTTGCCTGGCCTGCCTTGTCAATAGTCAAGGGATCTTTAACGTATACAGAGTGTTGTGATTTGCACACATGACCTCCTTTTTCTCATCCGTCTCTGATGGGATTAGTTGTCGATTCGCCTTCCTGGACCAGGCGAGTAAGATTTGCTTGAAAAACTCAAGAAAATATTTCAACCATTAGCTGGGCTCGAACCCATTACCTTGTGGTCGAGAGGCGGACCTCTGGACTTTCGAGTCCTCCAGGATTTGCAATGTCTAGGTAAAAAAAGTGTGTACCTCATGCATTCGTATGATGTTCTCTTTCAGTTGTATTGTTTAATTCTTTCTATGAAAACTGCTTTTAATTTCTTTCCTCAGAAAGCGTTATGAAAAGTCAGAAAAAGAATTTATCGAGGCAAAAATGGACTTGTTTGAAAAAGGAGAGAGCAAAGAGAGACTGACAGAACACCTGTACACCATCATTCACCAGAACGAAGTTCGTAAGGCTAAAAACTAGTGGAGCTTATGGAACAGTTGGCGATGGAAGTGTCCGCCGAGGAGATGGAAATGGCCATCCCTAACATTCCTCTGCTAACCAACTTTAACGCGGTCACCACTTTGCACCAGCCAGGTCACCGTAAAAGTGAATCGGAAGTCGGCAATCACGTCAATGACAAAGAAGGGCAGGCATCCGACACGACAGGAAAGGATCCCGTAGACGCTAAACTCAATGATACGCCACGTCCGATGCCGGCTGCTCCCGGAGCAAAAGCCGAATCAGATGCGGCTTTACCGGGAGCGCAAGTGGTCGCTGAATCTCAGGTTGTGTCATCACAAACATTGGGTGATCTTCAAGGGGTTTCTCATGAGGGAGAGCGCAAGGATGTTAACCAAAACAAACTCAGCAGTGAAAAATCTGGCAAGGATACAAATCAATCGTCTCCTACTCCTCCCACCGAAGAAAACACTGGAAATGCCGTATCGGACCAATCATCAGCAGCAGCTCAAGTCAATCAACAGGCGGGTGAAATATCTTCAATACCCAGTGATTCAGGCCCACCTGTACCTGCTGCACAAGTGACAACAACTACGCCCGCGAATTCATCAGACCATCAGCTATCATCACCATCATCACCCTCTGAGCAAAGCCAATCACCACATCAAGAAGAAAAGCCTGTGAAAGGTTGGAGTTTACCATTTATGTAAGAGAAATATGACACGTTTATTCATCAAAAGCATGTTAAAAGGTATTTGATATTTGTTCTTGTTATTGTGGTATTCTACTGACCTTTGGCTGCTTCTGATTTTTAACTGAGTTATTATTTTAATGAAACGTGTTGAAGTAGAACCATTCGTGTAGCTAGTACATGAATGAAAAGAATATGATTTTAAAGATTTTTTTATTTCTTATCATCAGGTAATTTACCTGTATTTAAATGCCTTCTTCTTCTTTTATATTTATTTCATAGTATAGTAATTAGGTTTTGGTATTTGGTGAACAAATATGTTTATTCTCTAGTGTTGAGAGAGAGGGAGAAGTTATTTTATGAATTAAAGGGTTGGTTATGTTTTTGTTTTAAAGTATCCAATGCTTGTGATGGGCTTCATGAAATGTTGAGCTTTAAAGTAAGAGAATCCTCTGCTGCTGCTTCTAAGAACCAACAACATGAGCAAAGTGATAATGAATAATCATCTTATACTAGGGCTTTGTACTTTGTCTTTGCTTCTCTCTCCCACTACAATTTAATTCATGGATGTGCGCTTTTATAAATGCTATCTATTATTATTCATTATTATTACATCCTTCTTTTGAATGTTTTGATTTCTCTCCAATGTTTCTTTTCTTTTTGTTCTGTTTCTGTGTTGCTATTTGGTATCCTAGACTCTAAAGTCTAAGTATGTGCACTCTTTTTATGAGAGTGGGAGGGGAAAAGAGAGAAAGAGGAGAGAGACAGACACAGATAAGAGTTACTGAAATGCTAGTCTGACACAAAGTAATATATTATTATAAATATGTCCATCGCTCTTTTTATGTTCAAATTGCATGACCAAGATGGAGTATTTTGTGCTTGGACACATAAGAGTTAATGAAAAATGTATTGTAATGCGATTTATGTATTTATTTATTTTTATTTATCTGTTTATTATTGTTGTTGTTAGAAGCAGTAGTAAGAAAATTCTTCTGCTTTTTCTTCTTCTTTTTCTACATCTTTTTTCCTTTGTTATTATTATTACTATTACATCTTAAAGAATGTTAGTAACTTACTTTTGATATTCCTTAATTTACATTTTAAAGCAAATTTAGTTGTCTACCCCATGGTAAAAGTCTTATATTTATATAAATTGCAATTGAAATATTATGCAAAAACATAACTTCATAACGTTGAATGGTACGATTTGAGCATGTGGGGCATTTCTATTGACGGTTACCACATTACAGGAGTATGAATCTTTGTCAGTATGTTGCATTATGTGAACACTGCCGACATTTTTTTCTTTTTTTTTGGTGGCCTTTAACAAATCTGGTAGATTGATAGTTTGAATTAAATCTTATATTTTAAGTCTCTCTTTTTGTGTCTCTTTCTCTGCGAGTATGTCTCTCTGTCCCTGTCTGTCTGCCTGCCTTACTATCTCACTCATTCCCTCTCCATCTCCTTCATCTGCCTGTCTGTCTGCCTGTCTCTCTTCCTTCATCTCTCTTCTGTTATGTCTCCTTGTGTAAGGAACATTTACCCTGATTTTTTCATCTAAAGGTTGCAAACTGAATATTAACGTTACCCTCACCAGCACACAGCACAATTGTGTAACAGTTTATCCCAACACACAGGTTTGGCGAATGCTGCTTTTAGGGCCTTCTTCTTCCCTTTCACTTTTCCCTGTATCTTTTGTCTTGCTTTTTCCTCTTAACTCACCCTGAGATCACCACATGTGGTATATGGTGTAAATTCCTATGAAGCAAAAGACCAATATGAGGCACACTTATATTATAACAGTTTATCCCAACACACAGCACAGATATGTAAGAGTTTGTAGATGTGTCTCTCGCCGTAATATAATGTAATCTATTACCAATAGCACTGCCATACTTAACAATGTTTTATTCTCTTTGTATCGTTATTACATTCATTGTTCAATCATGTTATTATATTACATATGGGATAAGCTTTGAATAAGTTTTGAAAATGGTTGTTAGAATATCGTGGAAGAAGTGAGTTTGACTCGTGAAAATAAGTTTTGCAGTTGCAGAGGTTATATAAACATAATGTAAAGTCAACCCTTTTTTGTTGTCTTTATCTATAACTTTCAAATGATAACCTTATTACATAAAAATTTAAGCGACACGCAAAGGACAGATTGTGAATGCTTATTAAAAAATATATGATTTTTTATATTTTTTGATGGGTCAAGTTCCCATCCATACAGCAAAACCAATGTGATACATTGCAGGCTTGAATTTTGGTGCTGATGAAATGGAAAATTTGTATTCATGAGTATGTTAGAGGGCATAGCTACAGGGTCTGTTTTTCTGTACAAAAATCTGATTAATCTTAATTGAAGAGCTCAAATATACATCTACATAATATATAGATCTACATATAGAGATCTACATATAGAGATCTATCTACATATATGGAATTTCAAATGTGGAGAGACACTGGCATTTGCCAAATTAAAAAATCTGTGTGCTTTTTACATTTTGTTTTATTTTTTAGAAAAGTTGAATGATCTGTTAAAACAAAACCAACTTTTTTCTCAAAATTCAACAGATTAGGAAAAAAACTTTAGTTTTTCTTGTTTTATTTTCTTACCCATGTCAGTATTTAGCTGCTTTCACTGATGCAATTGAGATGTTATATCAAATTTATCATGTCATGGTTAATCTGACGATGTTTACAATTTCATATCATGCGTAGTTACAATAGTATTATTTTTTTATATATATTTATATAAAAATATGCAAGATCTGACTTAAAAAATTAACGTCTTACAAATGTATTATGTCACAATAGTGCCTTGTCTTGTAGATCTACCGTACTTTGAAATTATTTTCGGACAATATTCAATTTCAGTCTAGATCTATAAGTCTGTTTTGTTTTCTCTTTTTATATTTATTTTTGACAATATGGCCGAATAGTACAATATGTCAAAGAATTATGTCAATGTCAATGCCATTTTCTGAACTTAGTATTTTGGATAATCATATAGAGAGAGTTATTTCCTCAGATTTTGAGAATTTGCGCAATGGAAGAGTTTAAAGTTTATAAAAGTACTTAAATTTTGTTCGGCTTTTGTTACCATATAATCTAGAATAAGATATAGAACAATAAAAATAACATGAAGGGGAAGAAACTGTAAAAAAAATAATTTTCCTTTACTGCTGTCATTATCAATGACTAAATCATGTTGCAAATTTATTTATGATACCACTTCTAAGAAAGAGAAAACACATACAGTTTTTCTCTCTTACTAATGGAATATTTTCTTAGTGGGCAAAAGTGTCTCATGCTTGTAACACTGAATCGTTCTTTATTTACAATTTTGAATCAGTTATTTACTCTTTCTTACTGCCTTCTTATATTTATATTGTGGCCTAGTGGTTAGGCTTGGGGAGTTAGGGCAATGAGATCCTTGGTTTGAAGCCTTGAATTGTTATATCCTTGACATTCTATTTTGTCGGGGAAGATGCATAGCAGATGTTTTCCCACACTACCTAGGTCTAGGTGCAAATTTCTGCCAGCACCAGCAGAGGAGTAAAAAAATCTGTGACAAACTAGCATCCTGTGTTTTTGCTTGTCCCTTTTCGTGCTAAAGAAACCAGGAAAAGATGTGACTCTATGGGCTGTAGCAGCTTGAAGAAACTTTACTGACTGCCTTTAATTCATAGCATGCCCCCCCGTACTTATTTTATTTATTGAACTTGATTGTTATTGTGGCGTGTCCGTATGTTTGTGCCAGGAATGTTGGTTAACATTACTGACACAGGTATTTGTGACTATTATCAGCGAAGCTTTCTGTGAAACTCTGCATATAGCTATTGGCTATTATGTGCACTTTGTCAACACGAGTATTGTTTGAGAAATCTGTGATTTGGGAACAATTGTCCAATGGTAATGAAAAGAATGGAAAAAATCCCTTTTTATTCTTACATATATATAATTATAAATCATAATATTTGCATGTATGTATTTGCCTATGTGCTTATTTTGTTTTGATGTACTTAACCACTTAAATCTTTTATTAATTCAATTTTAAAAAACACCAGCTAAAGCCTGCATTTTTGTTGTTGAGAAATTCAAGTCAATTTGGATATGCAATGATATATATTTATAACTGAACTTTGAAACTTTTCATCAAAGAATCATATACAATAATTAATGACTGGTGAATGCTACTGGTGTGTTTTACTTCTTCCTTTTCACTCTTCTTCATTATGTTTTTCATTTTGCTTTTTTCTCTTACTTCACCCTAATACCAGCACATGTGGTTGACTGGCTACATTTGGTGAAATAAATAGACAAATGATAAATATCTTTGAATATTTTGTTTCACAAGTAGCCAATAATATCATAAAGTGAAGTCGTTAAGGTAGAATGTTTGCTTTTGAAAAACAAACAACTCATATTATTTTATTTCTAGACGATGACAGTGACATTTAAAAAATTTAAAAATTCTGCACAGAAATCCAAACTCCATCTGAAAAGATGAAAGTAAGAAAAGCCAAATTTGGTTAATTTTTTCACCCCCCACACGAACTACCCCCCACATGGAAGAAGTGTTTACATACAGAAATCCTGCTTGCTAAATTTATTACATCTTACCTCTCTCTCCCTCTCACTCTCTCTTGAAGGGACTGGTTTTCCGTTCAAGTTTCATTTTTGATAACCCATGGAATATCTAAGATTACGGCCTCAGCTGGCTCTGGGCCAGTTATGTGTCCCTGTGGCTTAATCTACCTTCGGCAAGCGGTGGACAGTTAAAGTTGGCAGCTGCTGCTGGTTAAAGCCTCCTTCTTTACTTTTATTCTTTAAAACATCTGTCTGTCATCTTGTTATTTTCTCTTTTTCATCCTGTGAATACCACATACGTACCACACCCACCACATATAGTTATCTCAGACTGAATAAAAAGGAAAAATCAAGAAGAAAGTCGAGAGACAGAAAAGAAGTAGGACCGACTGATAGTGACTACAAATAAACAAACGAACAAGTTCCTTTAGATAGGCCTCTTTCTTATGCCTTCTGTGGTTAGTGTTTTCAATTACTTTTGGAGATTCATGAACATTAATTTTGAAGACCTTATTTTTAACTGTGCTGTATTTGTACTTGTAAGCACCAAGCCCATAATGTCTGGTTCAAGTTGAGAGATTTCATGATTGAACATGAACATAGACAAATTCAAACTTGTCCGTTCATAGTTTTTAATTTTCCACGTGGTTGCCAGAAATGACGGCACATAACAACATGTTCGTGTCTAATCAAGAAAAATATTTGATGTAGATAAAAATGCTTTTCCTAATGTGTTTGATTATGGCCACGTCCACCCTTAATATGCAAAATATATCTATCCTCTTCAATGTGATAAAAACATTTCTGGCCCTGCTGTGTTATATATTATATGCAAGTGGCAGTCTGTTCTCATGAATGCTGAGTTTTGAAATTTAAGGAAAACACCTTCACATTATTGTAATCTTCCTACATGTATGTACATATGGGTTAACTGCTGCCGTACTACTAC
>JAXRKP010000643.1:50000-97500 GCA_037039925.1 Doris montereyensis | reverse complement strand
ATTATCGAAATCAATGAGAGGTTTAATTGTTGGTAAATCAGGGTGTGGAAAAACAAATTTAATGTTACATTTATTGCTAAAACCTGATCTATTAGATTATGACAAATTTATAGTTTATGTGAAGTCTTTATTTCAAACAAAATAATAAGATAATGAAATGCGGGTTTGATAATAATTTAGATAAGGAGGTCGTATTCAATATTTTTTTCATAAAAGGGAGAGTATTAAAAAAAAAGATACGTCTCCTTATGAAGTAATAAAAGAAATAGGAAAAACAAATCCATAAAAATCCAATCAACTGCGAGTACTTTGAATTTGGTAATCAAATAATTGATCCAAAAGATTTAAAATCAAGTTATAAAAATCTAATGACATTTGATGACGTGTTGTTAGAAAAAAAAAAAGTGTAATGATTTTTACACACGTGGCAGACATTCAAATATTGATTGCTTTTTGTTGTTGTCTCAAACCATTTTAAACTTCAAAAGCAGACTATTCGAGAAAATAGTAATTTTATATGTTTATTCAAACAAGATAATAAAAATCTACAACATATACATCAAGATCATATTTCAACGGATATGGATTATAATGAGTTAAAAACATTGTGTAAATTTTGTTGGTTAAAACCTTATAACTTTTTAACAATCGATAATTCTTCCCATTAGAGAATGGTAAATACAGACATAATTTGGATAATTTCTTTTTCCCTAAATCTGTTTCACAACAATGGAATTTTTTATAATTATAACAAATAAATGAAAAAATTAATCAACTAATTAAGAATACATCTCTAAAGAAAATCATCAAATTATAGTTAATAGAAATAAATATGTCTTTACTACAAGCTTTAATCCTCCATTACAACTTAATCCAAAGAGACAATACGAGATCGCACTCGTGGATTTGGAGAGTTGCTACAGTTTGCCAAACATTTCATCTTATAATAGTGTAATAGAATACAATTAAGGATAAAACAAAAGAACTTATTATTCCTGTTGGCTCGTATGAATTTAACGGTTTGAATAAAGAGATAGAAAGACAGTTAAAAAAGAATGGCGATGAAGACGCATTTCAATTCATTGCCAATCTAAATACCTTTAAATCTACATTAAATATTAAAAAAAGGACATAAAGTTAAATTTACACATAATAATGCATCAAAAATATTTTGGGGTTTACGAAAGACGAGTATAAAGCAGGAATGCACGAATCAGAAAATATCGTAAACATCCTAGCTATAAATAGTATTTTCATTCACATTAATATTATTAATGGTTCATTGTAAGTGGTTCTAAATCCCTGGTTATATATTCTTTTTTTCCCCCAAGTTTCTCAGGTTATAAAATCGTTCAGACTTCCACCAATCCTATTTATTTACCAGTAACATTAAATGACATAAAAGATTTTAACGTAAAAATTACATTAGATCAAAATTATATTCCATTAGATTTAAGAGGATGAAGAAGTAAAATAACTATTAGATTTCTTGAGATTTCATTTACGATTTCATTTATGAGAAATAACTTTTAGATTTCATCTACGTGAGAAATAACTATTAGATTTCATTATGAGAAGAAGTAACTATTAGATTTCAATATACGTGAGAAATAACTATTAGATTTCAATTTACGTGAGAAGTAACTATTAGATTTCAATTACGTGAGAAATAACTATTAGATTTCAATATACGTGAGAAGTAACTATTAGATTTCAATATACGTGAGAAATAACTATTAGATTTCATTAGATTTCTTTTACGTGATTTACGTGAGAAGTAACTATTAGATTTCAATATACGTGAGAAATAACTTTTAGATTTCAATATATACGTGAGAAATAACTTTAGATTTCAATATACGTGAGAAGTAACTATTAGATTTCAATATACGTGAGAAGTAACTTTTAGATTTCATATTACGTGAGAAGTAACTTTTAGATTTCAATATACGTGAGAAATAACTTTTAGATTTCCTTTACGTGAGAAATAATTATTTCCTTTCAGTAACTATTTAGATTTCATTTATAACTTTTAGATGAGAAATAACTTTTTTAGATTTCATTTATGTGAGAAATAACTTTTAGATTTCGTTTACATGAGAAATAACTTTTAGATTTCATTTATGTGAGAAATAACTTTTAGATTTCGTTTGCTTGAGGAATAAGTTAGTGATGCTCTGTTAATATTTTATATATGAAAATGAACGCACCTAAATTTGGTGTATTAAAAACTAAAAGTAAAAGTGTTGATAAAATTTAAAAAATACTTGATAATGAGTTAGGACAACAAATATTAGAGAAGATCTGTCAAACTGGAGACATGGAACCAAGAATAATTTTAAAAAATCATAATAAAAAAAGAACTAAGACGTAGAATAAATATCGGTTTGAATGACGTTAAAAATATGATAGAGAAAGAAAGTTATACCATTGTTCTCAATGACACCTTAGAAAAAACTTTGATAAACTTATTAATCGCGAAAATTGTTTTGAATTAGCGTTAGTTACATTCGAAGCTGGGCGAATGCTAAACATTTCTGAAGACAATAATATTATTGAATATCGCATATCAGTCGAAGACAGAGCAAAATTTGAACGAAATTGACATGAATATCAAATCCCATCTGGGTGTTATGATGCGAAAACCCCACAAAAGGAGTTAACTACTATAACTATTCCAAAAGAAGTAATGGAAAGGATAGCAAAACGACGTGTGGTAGAAACTATGTCCAGTTGGATGAAGAGAATAGGAAGAGAACCCCTTCCCGAAAAAATATGGCATGTTGAACTATTAAAAAGTAATAAAACTTTAATAAGTACGTATTCTCATATAAGAATTCGGTTTTCACATCCTCAATCTATTTGAAAGTTACTTGGATTTAGTTCTACAAAAGAATATGGAAGTGATGATACATTTAAAACATACACATCAGAAAATGAAATAAATTTATTACTTAATAAACCCATAAATATTCATGTTAATTGTATTAAAAATAACTATTTTAATGATCGAGAATCTCCTGTTATTTATTCATTTTCACAGAGATTGTAAAGTAAATGAGAAGCCGAAGAAACTGATATATCACCCAATAAGAGAAAATTGTAATATTTCAAAGTTCAAATAAAAGATAAGGATAATAATGATATTAATCTAGAAATATTTCTGACGTTTTGTTTATAATTTCAGTAAATCCAAGATCGCATTGTAACAGCTCTTGATATTCTTCACACATCACACTAAATTTTATATACTTATACAAAGTAGATATTTTTATACGAAATCTTTCTTCAATAAAACTATTAAACTCATTAATTGTATAATCATAGACCATATAGAGTGAATTAAAATGTCTTAAATATTTTCCAATATGGTAATAACAGATCTTATTCTTTTTATCAATACATTTATTTTGTTTATCAACTGATCACATTTGTTAAGGACTTCATCAATATCTGTTGAATTGGGTATTTCTACTAAGATGTCAGGTGGAGGTGAATCACTTTCGCACCTAGATAACCTTTCTCTTAATTCAGAGATAGGAATCTTTTCTCTATTAGGGTTACTTTCTTTTTCTAAACTAAAATGTATATAATCAGTTGGATTAAGGTTATATCTTTTAATTCTTTCTTTCTTTATCAGCTCCCATTCTACCTTCTGGTGTATGGGTTTTAGATGCCCGAAATGATCTTTCTCCAGGATGCCCTGTCCTGACATTTTCTGTTTCCTTTCGTGAAAGTTAAATTTCTTTGCGTTAATACCTCTTTTATATCTTCTTCCCACTTTCTCCGAGGTCTGCCTTTTGGTCTTTTACCTTGAGTTTTAGCACCGTATACCGATTTAGCTATCCTATTGTCATTCATTCTGTTAACATGCCCAAACCATCTCAGTTGATTCATTTCTATCGGTTATGCATAACTGTTCCTAAATATAGAGCTGATGTGAAGTCTTCACATTTGTAGAAAAGTTGATTTGGCATCCAAGCGGTTATGCATAACCGTCACTATTCTTAAATTGGTTGAGATTGTTGAAGCTTCGCAGTTGGTTTTAGTTGAATAGATCCTTTCCAAAATGAATTGTATTCAGGCACGTCTAACATAGTGTTAATTCTATTGAGATGTTTTATAATAAAAGAGAGGTAATATAACATTAAAAAATTGTGGATATCAAACATTACATTTGTAATGCATCTTAATTTCCTTGCATGATCATCTGAATATCCTGTTTTTTTCTTTCCTTTAGCCACCTGGTCCATATTTCTTTAATGTTTCCTAGTTTCTTTCTTTCTCTTGCTAATACTTACAAAGGTTTAAACAAGTTTACAAACAGAATATAGGTCATTAATGTCTGGGCATCCTGAACGCAGTCACACTACGATCTCAACTAGTGAAAACAAATCCTCAACCTTTTATGAGTACTAGGGCCCATAATGCCGGAGTTTTTCTCGGCTTCCAGAGGAGCATGAAATAGAATACAGGTGATAATGCATCACCTCACGGATAGTGAACATGACGCTAGATTGTCGCAGGGTTTTACTTCCCATTCGATACAAGAACCCAGTGCACCTGTGTCGATTTGGAGAGGGGACGAATGGGGGGGTAAATGCGCGTTACAACGGATCTATCATTCAAAGCTAGGGTTCGAACAGAGGCTTACGCGATCCCAGGTACGGCAGCAATAGATTTAAAAAATAAACTTCAGTGAACTCTACTACTACTACTACTACTACTACTACTACTACTACTACTACTACTACTACTACTACTACTACTACTACTACTACTACTACTACTACTACTAATAATAATAATAATAATAATAATAATAATAATAATATACTTCTATGGCGCCTTTTCTCAAAAGAGCTCAAAGCGCCTCACAATATCATACAATACAACATAGATCAAATATAATGGTCATAGAACATGATATTTAAAAGAGTCAAAATGTATCATATGATTATACTAAAATAGAAGGGTTTAAGAGTCCGCTCAAAAGATTCAAATGATACAACAATCTTAAAACATACAAAGAGTATAACATGATCACGAAACCTAAAAGATACATTGTAAATAATACATTAAGCTAAAAAGATAGATACAATTAATTAGTAAAATTTATATTCAATGAATAGAGCATTCTTACAAGAGACACTATATATATAATGCGCATAGACATAATCAAAAGATTCATTATAAATATAAGCTATCCTAACAAAAACTACGATCATTAAAGGCTTAAAAAGACGCTAAGCATTATATGCCCTCTTAAAAAGGTGGGTTTAAGAGACTTCCTAAACGATTCAAGGGATATGGAGTTCCTACAACATTCATCCAGACCATTCCACAGTTGAGGTGCACACACAGAAAAAGCTTTCTCACCAAAACGAGTCGATGTACGGGGTATACAAAGATAGTTACTATTATTAGACCTCAAGACTCTAGGTTTAAAATAGGGGCTTAAGAGCTCGTCTAGATAGGGGGGGGGGGGTTAGATTATTTACACATTTATAAGTCATGCAAAGGATCTTAAAGTCAATTCTCTCTCTGACTGGCAACCAATGGAGGTCTTTAAGCACACTGGTAATGTGATCAGATTTCTTCTTAAGAGCAATAGTTCTGACTGCATAATTGTGTATCTTTTGAAGTTTAGATAGATGTTTTTTTTGACATACCAGACAAGAGGGAGTTGCAGTAATCCAATCTACTGGTTACAAAAGCATTTATCAAAAGTTTAGCAGTATCCTTATCAATAAAATGTTTGATTCTGCTAATATTCTTAAGATGTTTGACATATTTTATTAATTTGCTTCTCCATTATGAGGTGAGGATCAAGAAGAAAGCCTAAATTCTTAACAGCATTGGAAATTTCAATATGTGAATTACAAATATTTACATTGCATGCATTAATAGTTTTGAGCAATGTACGCGTTCCAAAGACAATTATATCTGTTTTATCTCCATTTAATCTAAGTCTGTTTTCTGTAATCCAAGTCTGTATATCTGTGGTGCAATCTTGAAGTGTCTGAATGGATGCTGCAGGATTGCTGGTGCTCAGGGGTATGTATAGTTGAGTGTCGTCTGCATATATATGATATTTGATGCTATGCCTCTCAATTATGTCAGCTAATGGAGTGGTGTAGAGAGTAAAGAGAACTGGTCCTAGGATAGACCCTTGGGGAACACCGTGTTGTAGTTTTAAAGGCGATGATCTCGAAGAGTCAATCAATACCGACTGTGTTCTCTCCTGAAGGTAAGTATCGAACCATTTCAGGGCAGTCTCGTTGATTCCAAATTGGTGTTGCAATCGTGATAGCAAGATTCCATGGTCGATAGTGTCAAATGCAGCGCTCAGATCTAACAAAACGAGTATGACACATGACTTGTTGTCGATCATCCTAAGGATGTCATTGTGCACCCTCAAAAGCGATGTTTCCGTACTGTGGTGTTTTCTGTACGCAGATTGGAAATGTGTCGACATTTTGTTGCTATCGATGTGTTGCGTAAGACGGCGGTTAACAATTTTCTCAATGATCTTGGACAAGGCTGGCAGATTAGAGATTGGTCTATAATTCTTGAGTTCGTTCTTATTCAACGATGATTTTTTAATGATAGGGGTCACACTAGCGTGTTTTAGTGAAGATGGAAATATGCCATTATGAAGGCTGTTGTTCACGATGGTTGAGATGGCAGGAGACACAATATCTGAGAACTCCTTTAACAGCCAGGTTGGTATTGAGTCAAGATCACAAGTTTTAGATGGCATTTTATTGATTAAATTTTCAATTTCTTTTGGTGATGTTGGCTCGAATTCCGAGAGAGTAGAGCTAGGTTCAGGATTAGAATTCTCAGAATCGATACATAAAGTAGATGGATTTTGATGATAAATGAAGTTTTCACATATTTTCACATATTTTCGTTGAATCTTTAACAATACTGGGAACATAAGGACTGAGCAGACCAGCTGTTATTTTAAAAAGCTCTTTGGTATTGCCCTTATTCTGATATATAGAGTTCTTAATGTGTCCTCGTTTGGCGTCAGTCAGCATTTTGTTCATTTTATTACGGATGGCTTTGTAATGATTCTTGTTACTGTCTGATTTTGATTTCGACAATTTTCGTTCCGCACGCATCAGTTCTTGCTTAGTATTTCGAATGTTGTCAGTGTACCATCAGCAGTTGGGTCTTATGGTAATGGTGCCACTTTTAATGGGGGAAAACGAATCAATGATTTTACTAATTTCGTAATTGAAAACTTTCACTTGGTCGTCAACACTTTCAATGGGTTTGATGTTCTCGTTGATTTTAGCTTCTAAAATTGAAGATTTTAGGTCATTCAAGTTGATATTTTTCGTTTTTCTATATTTAATGGTCTCCTTTGTTGGCACAGCTTTGGATAATGCCAAAGTGAAAGATACACAGTGGTGATCAGGGAAATGTAGATTGGAAGCTACCAGGGATGTAATCGACGGGTCATCATTTTGTGTGTAATTACTAAATCAAGGATATGGCCAGCTATGTGTGTACTTTCATCAACGTGTTGAACTAAATTGAAACTGTCAAGCAGAATTAAGAATTTTTTAGCATCGTCGTTGTCATGGTCATCAATGTGAAGGTTGAAATCTCCAGTAAATACTAATTTTCCTGACTGCAGAGTTTTAAAAAAAAAAAACGAAGTCCTCAAATTCATCTATAAAATGATTTATGTAAATTTTCGTATTTCTTTGGTCAGGTCTATAGACAGCCACTCTAAGCATTATGCAAGTGAAACAAGCAACTAACAAAAGCAGTAGTGGATCATCGACATTAATTTATAAAGTTCCTTTAAACCCGTATGGCCCATAGAGTCGGAGCATATCCTATTTTCCTATACATGTAGTGTGACGTAGAACAAGTGTAAATAATCAGCTCCCCAACAGGACGCTAGTCTGTCGGAGATTTTTACATCCAAGTTGTTGCTGGTACCCATTTTCACCTGGGTCGAGTGGGGAAATACTTATAAAGTGTCTTTCCTAACGAACACAACGTCGAACCTAGCATTGCTAGAATCTGAACCTAGAACTTGATGGCCCCAAGTCCGTAACCACTAGGCCAACTGACGCCACTGGGCATGATATTTTACAATAATAATAATATAGACCACAATGTTATCATTTTATACTGTAAGTGTACTGGGAAAAGAAAGCACCTGAGGAAATGAACCGAAATTAAATAGGACTTACCTCTTCCGTCGACACTCTTCTTAAAACAACAACAACAAATAACAAACAAGCAGAAACAACAACAACAACACCAGCTAGCAACCTGCCGGTGAGGGAGGTTGAACCAGAAATCGCTGATAAATACATTCTACGACTGTAAATGCCTTGTGGGGAGGAGTTCTCGTTTGGTGGAGATTCAACCTGGTCAGTGTAAACTGTGTGAGGCCAACACGCGTGTTGGTTGACAGCATTGTAACCCTCGATCTAAATTATTTTAGATCTCTATCTAGAGCTAGATCTAGTTTTTTTCCAGAACTGTGATATATTGTGAAAAACACATGGGACGGAAAAGAGATCCCGCTAATCCTGGACCCAAGGCTGGTCCGGGAAGGAAAAGCAAAGAAACAAAAACCACCCTCTGTACAAAATATTTTGGGTCTACAAAAAAAGAAGACTGACGGTATGATGATTTTAATTTTTATTAAAAATGAAATTAACCTGAGTGTTGATATCACTATCTACAATAATTTTCTAAACATAGATCTTGTTCTCAGTTGAGTTATTGGTCGAAAAGATTATGTAAATTATGGATCTAGATCTAATCTATTTTAGAGTTTTGACTAGATTGAGAATTACTCGATCGCTCATGATCAATCTTCTGGCATTGATCACTAATCATTCCTAGCATGATCAAGCAAATTCATCTGTCGTTGCCTTCCAACACAATATTAATTAGTCTTCAGCTACAATTAATCCCAATTTAAAAGTGAAATTAACAGCCGCCTATCCTATCGTCACCATCGATAATTTGATTTAAAAGATCTGCATTGAGCAATTTATTTGTGTCGATAGTACGATACCCGTCAACGCACCAATCTTCGACTACATATTACATCCATTCTAATATTTCTAATCCCAAACTGAAAGTAAAAAGAGTTGCTATCAATACTATTATCAAATAAATGCCTGCTTGATGCCTCCTGGCCATGATCAGCTGAGGTTTTAGAATGTGTGACTAGAGGAAGACAGGGCAGCGTGATAATGAGAGTACTGTATCGTATCAAGTGTTAGTGAGACGGAGTAGACTTGGGGAGAACGGGTCTGGGCTAACACGTTCGTCAGTTGGGATGACGGGATGGAGAAAAACGTGATGGGGCTGTGCCAGGGCATCAAAATGGTCCATCCATCCATTTCCAATGTACATGTTATATTTCTTACAAGTGTTATATACTATGTTAAAGCTTAGAACATTAGGATTCCAGATGTATGACTTTAAGAGATAGCAAAGGACTGTGGGGCAAGTAAATTAGCTTTTATAAGTCATGTTTTTCAGTCAAGGGGCATAACTGAAAATTCTAGGTCCAATGCCAGTGACGTAATGTTACGTGAACTGCACGCGTCCGTCGACCGAGGTTTCCCTGGCGTTTATTTAGTGACGTAACGCTTGGGCATCTGGTTTGGAGAGTTCCCTAGTTCTCAATAAGATGTGAAGTCTGTGTTTGTGTTTCCCGACACCTCGGGCGTGGAGTCCACGGCCGGTGCCTTACCATTGATCAGATGACTCGCACGTTCCGGATCGTGTGGATGGATGAAAACTGATGCTTTTTGTCCCGTTTTTTGTAAAATTCTGTGATTGTACGCCTTTATACTATCCTTATTACATGTTACGAGTTGATCGTGTGTACCATTGTGCTCAAACTGGTACGGTAAACTTCACGACTTCTAATTTTAACGAGTGAGGATGCGATACGTATAGGCCGATATTTGCCAATAGAGAGAGAGAAAACAAAACCCTCGCCGAAAAGAAAGCGCTGTTGATGACAATGGTTCTTTTCTCCCGTACGAGCCCCCCTCCCATCATCACTTCTCCGCTACTCCGTCATCACTCACACCCCCCCCCCTCTCTAACTATCACAGTCACATAGAGCGCCCCACTAGACTAGCACAAACTTGTCTTTATCGATCGATAATTGCTTCACGGAATACGGGACAGGATGGGAGCGGTGGCTGACAGATCTTGAACTCTACTTGAACCTGTGCTATTAGTATTATTTTCTCTCTCTCTCTCTCGTTCAAATGCGTTTTTAGTAATATTGTATTGTTATGCAAAGAAGACTGTGCATAGTGTAGACGTAGAGTCACAATCGTTGTAATGGACTTCTAAACCTCCCGTATTGCCAATTATCTTGTCTTTATTTATTAGAACATAATAAATCATGAAAGCCTATTGATTGCCGGACTTCTTTACATAAGTTTCACTCACGATGAGCCAAAGCAGGTTTTGCTAATGCAACCGAATCTAACCTGAACGGTCTCCGAATCTAACCTGATCACAGTTTCCTTTCTGATGTCCGATCATCGTCTACATTTTTGCATGGCCGTGAGAAGTCAAACCAAGACAAAATATTCTGCAAAGCCAACCAGACAATTTAAAAACAAAAATTTCATGATTTCCCAATAGGCTTACACGAGATGAACTACAAGACAATAGCTCGACGCAATATTACCGTTATTAGATCTCAGATCAAACAAAATATTTTTTGTCCGACCATGACGTTCTGTAGACTGACAGTAGTCTCATGGTATTCTCCATCTCATTTAGAGTTACCTATGATTTTTTTCGTGTCTTTTACAGAATATATGGTTGTAGGAATGCGTTTTCTTTCACTCCAGATCATAAAACGGCGCTTCTACGTATTTTTCAACTGTTTTTTTCAGCTCTTACTGTGTGTTCATTTGTAGACATCGGTTGTTACATAATAACGAAAATCTGAAACCTGTCTCACGTGATCACTGCAAAAGATAAAAAAATATTTAGAACTCGCCAAATTTTCTTTGAACAATTCTCTTTCACATGGAATTAAAGAAAACAATAAAAGGTCGTTGACCTCACCTACCTTAAGGTGAAAAGGGACTTATTAAAAAGAGGGAAATGCCGTCTGTCTGGATTGCTGACGTTCACACCCAAAAAATATTCACAAAACACACAAATTGAAAGCAAAGTTCACAATATTATGTTTTTTATATCTGCGATGTCAAAGCTATACATGGACCAAATGTTAAGAAGATTCATCAATTAGACTTTAAGAAAAATTAATTGAAGAGTTCAAGTTATCATTGGGTCCCATTTTTGTGAAACCTGCCATATCTAAAAATAGCTATAGATGTATGAGCAATAAGGACCATTTAATTTAATAGGGACTATTCCTGGTTAGAACGTCTAAGTTGGTGCCTGGACATAGGAGAAAACAACAGTTACAGTAGGAACTGCCCGGCTTTGTACTATTGACCCTTTAACAGAAATTAATTTAATCAGGCATGACAGGAAATTGGGATGGACACGGATACACAAGAATTAATTTCTAGTACCCCCTCTACATGTCATCTGCTCTGATTTATTAAAGGGTATGATTTAGTATGAGGATGAGTTAATGATATTAAGAGAAAAGATCTGTAAGTCCTTAAAGTTAAAGGCTAATATAAAAGGAACTGATCTTCCATTTAGATTGCCTGTCACCATCACTGTTTGGAAGTGTGATGGTTCATTGTAAAATATTGTCAGCGCTTCTCTCTATAAGCGTCCTTTTTTCCATGTCTACTGGAATCTGTTTGTCTTCATAATGGCTGCTAGTGCTACATCACGCAAAAGTCCACTTTGGACCTCTATACGGAAAAGCAAGGCTCAGACATAGCCCTGTGTCTCGTCATCCCTTCGCTCCGTTGGCCCCTCCCCGCCCATCCTCATTGATGCTTGTCACAGTGTTTTTCCGCTTGGCCCCTTTGTCCAGTCCCAATCACAACCTCTCTCTCTTCCTCGCCGCTTTCTTGTCTAGCTGTGATCATGAAAATGACTCATTTGTTCATCGAAACTTTGATCATGTTCGTAACGTTGATCATGTTCGTCGCTGTGACTATGATCATGTTCCGAGCGCTCAATCACTTTGATCAAGGTCCCTTGACCGTTCTCTGTTCATAATTAACCTGAAGCGATTGATGCCCAGGCCTACTGGTAGATGTCGTGACAAGCGTTATAATGTATGTGCTCTGGTGACAGCAAATAACGCTACAACGGCGGTTGTAAACAAAGTTTTATCTTAGTGTGTACACAATTAAAGGAAGGACTGTCACACACACGTCTAAGAAATGATTAGATAGATTTTATACAATTTAGCGAATTGTTTCTCTGTGATAAGTCTCATTTTTAAAAAGGTGAATTAGGAGTTATATTACTATGTGTGTGAGATATCTGAAAAACACAGAAAATATTTTTCATCATGACCTGTAACCCCAATCTCTCTTTGGAAATTTGTGAAGAGACAGATTTATATAAGCGATTAAGAAAGACAGGGAGAATGAATGCCTGGGCTAAAAATGATAGACATTAGAGATTGTACAAATTGTAGATGATATTGCTATTGACAGAGCGAATGAACTGAACTGTTCTGGGGTATAAAAAAAAAGAAATTTTGTTCTTGCATAGAAAACCATGCACTACTTTGCGTTACATCATGATCATTATTTTTTACCCTTCCATGTTTTTCATTTTGTGGAGATTTAAAAAACGGAATATAAAAAAAACAACTTTCTTTCCAAAGAGTGATGAATGAAAATTGTGACAATATGATTAAATATTATTATACTATATATAAAGAATGTCAATTCTACCTCCTTCCACAGAGGAAGATAATCATCCTAAAAAGCTGAGTCACAGACAAAAACAGAGGTAAGCAGTCAAGCAGTGTTACCTGTTCAAGAAATTAAAAATTTTCTTTATTATACGGATGGGAAATATTTTTTATAAATCTCTGTGTTCACTGGACTTTCTGTTACTCATAAATTTTTGTAATTTTATGAAATTGTATTTGATATTTAGTATTAAGATAAATATTTGTATCTTTTTTCACATAGTAATAGTAGATGTTAAATGAGATTCTACTGCATGAGTATAATTTGCTAGGGGATCTTCACATGAAAATGATTCTAAACTTCTTTCTTGTTGCTATTCTTATTCAGGTTTCTGACGCGTTCTTGTAATTTTTCCACAGGGTAAAAACGACAGATAAAGCAAGAGGAGATTGGCCAAAAACGGAAAGGTCTGTCTATTTTTGTTGTCATTCCTATTTCTTGTTTCTTTTTCTGGAGATTATGCCTGATGTCCTTTGAGTCCTATTGATTTGTGTGCGTCTTATTAATTTTTTTTTTACATTCAACATGCTTTTCAAGAACTGTATCACAGTGTGAAATTGAACCTTTATTTGAATGAAAGTATCAAAGGTCTCTCTCTGTCTCTCTGTCTCTGTCTGTCTCTCTCTCTCTCTCTCTCTCTCTCTCTCTCTCTCTCTCTCTCTCTCTCTCTCTCTCTCTCTCTCTCTCTCTCTCTACCTATCTGTCTATTCATCTCTCTCACTCTTTTTCCATCTGCATTTCCCCCTCCTTCAGACAACGTTCTCTATCGCTTTCCTTCATCTTTCTATAGATAAAGGTTCTTCTCTGCGATTTAATTATAGTTCATAGAGCTAGACCGTATCCTAGTTTAGCGTGAAGCAGTATAGGTGATAATAATCACTTCCTGGACAGGATGCTAGTCTGTTGCAGGTTTTTTTGCTCCAAGGTTTGTGTAGGGAAAATACGTATTGATTGTCTTTCCTGAAGGACAGATGGTTGAACTTTAAATTGCTAGGATTTGAACCTGGGACCTCATCATGCCAAGTCTAGCAGCCTAACCACGAGGCTAGCGAGACCACGTTATGTCTTTCTAAATAACTTATTTTATCTATTATATGCCCTCCCTCACGATGAATTGGACCATATACATTGTAGTGGTCAGGGTCCCGACATCCAGCATCTGTAAGTTTTAGCATCTGTTACCATGTATCTCTTCTTGAGCTTTATGTTAACCCTAGTAAGGCCATGACAGTTTGTTACAGTCCGTTCAGTGCTACGCTCGGATTTTGCCGTTTGCATGCTTACTTTAATCATCTTCTCTATCTGTTTGCCTATCCACATATCATGATATCTTCCTCTATTAATGTCTAATTTCTATTTTGTTTCAATGACAGATTTTCTAAATGTTATATAGTCACAATGTATACTATGATCATTCCACAGTCATTTGTGGAAAATTCTAGTTTATTCAGTAATGTTTTATTTTGATAACATTTTTCTTTTCCTACATTGTATTCTCTTATCAGCGGCTAAAGAGAAGTCTAAAGAACAACAGCCCCCAGCAAAAAAGCGCAAGGTATGATATCATTTCATTTCGTGTTTTAATTCCTTGGTCATATTGGTGGGATTGCTCTCATTTGTGGTAAATATGTTATGTGTGAAATTCTTGTCAACTTCACTTTAGCGCCCAATGGAGCTGAGTTATTATGTCCGTAGATGTAATGTGAAAATTTTAGTTTCATGTTATCTCCTATAATTACATTTCCCAAATGAATAAAATACTCTTTGGTTGTTGTATAATTGCATTGGCTATTTTATGCTGTTGGAATTTCATGTTTTGTTTTCTTTTAGGATAGATGGAGCATGTTGTGTTTATTTTGTTTTTACTAAGTTGTGTTGACTGAAACGTTTTCTTTTTCAGCTTTTGCTAGACAGTGATGGTGAAGGGGACGAATCTGAGAACAGTGACAATAATGATGAAGACATGGTATGGAATACCGTATTGGTTTATGTTGCTCAAACTTATGTTTTTTTTTTATCAATTAAGGTTACATGCCTGTGTACTGCTCTTTAATCTGTGAAGATTTCATTCCTTCTTATTTTCCTTTATTTTTACTTATTTTTTTCTTTAAAGAACAATACAATTTTAATGTCACACAAAAAAAAATTAGAACAAACAAACTAGTTAAACAAATAGAAACAGGATTCTTTTCTGATTTAAGACATTGGTATACAGTCTTCTGTTCAGTGTGATTATGTAGGTAACATGAAACACATATTTGCACATAAATGATAAATAAATGATCCCCCAAAAAATCAGCAAACTATATATGAAGGAAACATGGAATTTGTTTTTTCTGGGGTTTTTTGTTGTTGAGGGGGGGGGGTATTTTTATTCATCCATTTACTTTGTTGTGGTTTGGTTTGTTGGTTTAAAAAAAATCTAGTTATGTCTGATTTTGCCTCTTCACGTATACTTAATTAATCAACCAATATTAAAAAATAATAATTTCGTATTTGTAACATTTATTTCTTTACTTGCAATTTTTTATTTTCTTTGAGATGACAGTGTTCACTTTTGTTGTGATAATTTTAAAACGTAGGAGTATATATTTTTTATACATATTTAAAGCATTTTGTTTTCCTGTCAGCTGTTGAAGGAAGGGAAGCTAAACTATCCATGAAATAATTTTGTATAATTACATTAGAATGTCTCCTTTTATATAGACTTGTCAGCAAGATGTGTTTTCAGCCAACGAAGAGCAATCTGAGGATGAGCTTGAGCAGCAACCTGACGCAAGCGACGATGAGGAAGAAGATGATGATGAGGATGAAGACGATGATGATGAGGACGATAGTGATGAGGATGATAGTGATGAAGAGGAGGTGAGTTTTTAATTTTTTTTGCTTTATTAGATAGTCAGGGTTGGGAGAAGATTGTTTAAATTTATTTCTATTCTCCCCTGGTTTATAGTTTATGTTTTTCCATTCGTTTTTAATATGCTCTTCTTACAACTTTTGAAATGAAATGCGGTTTGCTTTTATTCATTGTGAAAAGAAGAATCCCCCTCTCCCTTAGTGTACAAACTTCTCTATGAGAATGTTATCATCTTTTGGCTTTAAAGAGGTGGATAGGAGTGATGGTGGAATGGTGTTATAAATGCTCTGTCAAACATTGCAGTAAATGATCCTTTGTGAAACAAGTGTAGACCTTTGAATTTCACTCCTATTTATTTTCTTTTTTCTATCTTTTCCTTTAAATGCTCAAAACAAATTAAGCACAAAAAACAATAAAATTTCCAGTTAGCCAATGAGTACTGTATTACATTTTTTAATGCTTTTTTCTCTCCCTATCTTTCTCTACAGGAAATGGACGTTGAAAAAGCGGCTAAAAACTTTTAAAGAAAGAGAAGAGAGTCATGTAAGACTTCAAAACTTTTTGTACTTGTCTTCTTTTTGTTCTTGTTCTCTTTCCTTGACTCTTATTTGCCTTCTTCTCTCTCCTCCTTTTCCTTGAGAGTCTTCCAACTTTTCCTCTAAATTGCTTCCTTTTTATACCTTGTTTTTCTGCTTCTCCCTCCTCTTTTACTCTTTTCCTTTTATTCTTTTTTTATTATCTATTGTTTCAATGTTAAGCCACTCTTGGAGCACTTAAGAATATTCACAAGAAAATTTACAATATATATCTGAATATGATTCAGATAATTCTCAGTTCTTTGAGTTCATTTATTTCTCCATGAACTCTGTTAATACCTAACTTCCAGTTCTGATTAACAATAATTTTATTTTCTGAAAATGAATACCTACCTTCATGATTTCATGAGAAACGAATGCTATAAGAGAAGTTTATCCATAAACATACTTAACATCAATCCTTTTAGAGCCAGAGCTTTCAAAGAAAGAGTATCAATCTGTCTCAAGTGTGTCGCTTAAAATGCTGTCTGTATGTTTAAAAAGACTTACTTCACAGAACGATACGAGTTTTAAAAATTTCATTCATGCGTGCTAGCAGATCAGATTGTTTTTAAAAAGAATTAAAAAGACAGTTTTTGTGCATATAAGGGAAAGGATGTGGTTAGGTGGTGTGACATTTTTTGTACTTATGTACAAATCTCTTTTTCTTTATACAAAATTATTCTCTATTTATGTTAGCTCACCCCAATTAAGGAGTCTGCGTGTAAAGGATGTGAAATTTAAAATATTAAAAATTGTTTTACTTCCTGCCTCTCTTTCAGGGAGCAGTCCAAAGCCGAGCTCATGATAAACCTTCAGAGCCAGGAGACGTTTATCCTGCCCAGTGGTCAAGAAGTTGAAAGGGAAAATATCCTTTTGGCATAAACTCTTCACTAATAGTAGTGCAGGGCTGTCTGTCTTAATTGTTTTACTCTTGATGTCTATTTTGTGTCAAGGTCTGCCCTGACATCTTTATTTTACTGTCTAGTCCTAATAGTTCACAGAAGTTCTTTTTTTTTTTTTTTTTACTTGAAGGGATGCACTTCGTTTTTCTTTTTTATTGTTTTGAATAGGGGTTGAGTTGACTACAACTGATAAAATTTCTTTTTTTTTTTTTATTATAACTCGTAATACTAGACAGTAGCATTGGTGGCCGAGTGGTTAGGCAGATTGACTTGGGATCATGAGGTCCTGGGTTCTAGTTCGGGAGTAAAAACCTGTGTCAGACTATTTTTTCCTTGTGAGGTGATTATTATCACCTGTTCCACTTCATGCTAAAGAAACTGGGATAAACTCCAGCTCAATGGGCAGTAATAGTCTTGAAGGAAAGGAGTTGGGAAAGGGGGGGATCATTGTTTTGTGTTATGTGTGTGTGTGTCTATGGTGTTATATTTTGTTTTTAATTCTAGTTAAAGAATTGTTTGTTTTAATCTGTTTTATTTAAGTTCCCTGTAGATAGTGTATTTTCAAATTTTTATTATATTCTTTTGTAATGAAATGTATAATATGCCCTGCCCTATTTTAGTTTAGTTGCCTTGATCAAAAGAGAAACAGGTCATAGTGTAGCGGGCATTAAAATCGTTACTTCTGTTTTAACATACGTACGTGTAGAAGATACAACCACAACGTGGTTTGATTTTTTCCTTGACTGTGACCACCTTCTTTCCTCCCGATGTCGCCATATTGATAGCCGAATCACCCAAGTCAGACAAATTCTGGCGAATTTCAGCACTCTTCACGAGGAGGGAGGTAATTATCCATTCATCTTTTTACTTTGACTTTGACTACACCCTTCTGTGTGAAGTATAAGGAGAGAGAGGCATGAGAATGTGGGTGTGTGTGCCAACGCCTAAGGAATGACTTTTAAGTTCAACTCGGCCATGAGGAAGGGAGCCGAATGGGATGTCACATGACTTAACACACAATGGGGATATCAGCAGTGGTTTTTTCTTGAAATTTTTAAATGAAGATTGAAATTGTTTTAATTCCGTGTGTAATACGAATCGGCTAACTGAAATTGTTGTCTTTCAAAAGCATTAAAAGTTTTTTGCATGAAAATTTTAATACAGCAGTAAACCTGTATGTCTTCAATTCAACAGGAAACCTTTATAAAAATGTGTGTTTGGTAATTCTGTCCACAAGGTTCTACGTTGTTCACTATATCATAATCTGCTCAGGGTGTCCAGCAAGGTCGGATCTATGTCAAATTTTTCATACTCAGGTCGGAAATTGGTGTCTTGGGAAGGAAAACAAGGAGGAAATGGGGCTCAGGTAGTAAATACAGGGTTCACATGCATCACGGAAATCCTTGAAAACGACAAAAATGTTTCCCGGTCAAGAAAATACCAGGGGAAATGATATATTGAGGACGAACATGAGAGAAAATCAGGGAAATCGAAGTAGACATGAACAATTATCAGCACTGCGAAATAGGAAAATGCAAACAAGCTTGTGGACGATGAATGATCATTGTGTCATCCATTTCCGGTCATGCATGCTTTGCTGTTTGGCAATTCTTTCATGTTGAAAATAAACGATACTTTCTTTAAAATTGTAAAGTTTGCCCAGGAATTAGTATTGGACTTCGCTACAAAGCTTCAATACTTTCTTTAGTTTTAGCACCTATAGTAATACCATGAACTGCCTATCTACGGCTCCAGCCTCCTTTCTTCAATTTAACCTTTACTCTGGAGAGATTAAGAATGCGTGTGTGTTAAAAAGCCGATCGCGCACATTGTTGTATGGTTTGTGTCAAATGGAGAGAGACAGGGCAATGTGCATATTTTAAGTCCGATCGCGCACGTGTGTGTGTAAGAAGGCAAGACAGAATGTGTGTGTGTGTTTAATGCGACCAATCGTGCATGTGTGTATTAGTATTAGAGAGAGAGAGAGTATATATGGAGAGTCGGAGTTTACAGATGACCGAAAGGCAAAAAAATAGAGGAGGTTGGATGATCGAAGGGATATCATGCACGCACGATCTGATAGCAGAATAGATGTGGGGAAGGGGACAGGGTGAAGAAAGTAAGTCTGACATACGGTATAGTATCAGAAGAGAAAGAGAAATACAAATGTTCTTCCACTACAGTGTAGACATGGTTCGGAAAGGGTAGAACCGGGAAGGAGGCAATCATGTACTATACTAGATCTAGATCTAGATTCCTGTTTTATTGATGAAGAAAGAAAGAGGGGGTGGGGTGGTTGCCAATATAATGGAGATTTTTACTAGGGCAGGGGTGGGTAGATGTTTTACATTGCAGTCACTTAAAAACCCTAGATCTAGTTTTTAAGTTTTTGATCCTGCAAAAGAAAAGAGAGACTGGGAGGGGGGTGGTTGTTGGTGCTGGCTAAAATTAGAACAGAGGAAGATTTATAATTGGCAGAGTTCAATCAAGTTATAGAAAAAGTCCTCCAAACCTCATTTTTTTCTCGGTTGACTGAGTAAGTATTTGTGTGTGTGTGTTTAGGCTATGATATTGTCACTCTTGTGTTTGATTTTTTTCGAAAGGAGATATAAAATCATTTTTGCACTGTTTTTATGTTTTGTGAAATGATAGGGGTAGATCTATCACTACTAGATCTATCAGCTATCAGAATTTTTTTTCTTACAGAAATGTGTGGAAAAATACTGAAATGTTATTAATCCAAAGTGAAACATTTTAAGAAAGAAATGTGTGATCATATTTCATTGAGATGCACTAGAAAGTCATTCACTTATGATTTGAATTAACAATTTATATTAATGCATTGAAATTGGAAATATTTACGCTGTTCTCCGTTTCTGGCGTCGGGCGTGTATTTCATTTCCTATGTAGGATTTTTTGTTTTGAGGTAGGAAATTTTCAGTTGGCTTTGTACTAGACATCCTGTCTGCCTTGGAGCGTTGTAGTCTGAGAGGCTTTGCCTATTAATATGGCTGCCCATGATGTCATCGTAATTTTTTGGAAAATATGGATCAAACGGTGCCAATTTTTTCTTTTCCTTTTGACCAACATAATGCGGTTGAGACTGGAAGACAGAATGTCAATGTTATCCGCAAAACTTTCTTTAAAGGAATAAGAGATAGAAAAGAAAGGTTTTTTTACAGAGATGACACACTATTTCTTCTTTATGTGAACAAAATAGATGATTCACAAAATTCTTGCTGTGATTTTTTACAGGAGCCGGAAGGACTACATGGACCAATTGGTACGAGATTTGTGTTCACGGTTTGGCTACAATGATTACTTGATGAGAAGTTTATTGGAACTCTTCCCAAAGGAGGTAGGAATCTACTTATTTCTATCAATGACGGGTTAAAGATATATGGGCTGATTGTCTATACCACTGACATGGCTTTCTTTTACTGTGCATGAATTCAAATATAAATGAGTTTCAGGGCTGTAGCAAAAACAACTTAAACTGCCTAACTTTGGATCTTGGTGTCTTGGGTTGGATTCTTGACAATGTTAGGCCGACGATGTGTTCCTTGAGGAAGCCGTTCGATAGACATTGCCCCTCTAGAGCTTCTCTCTGTTTTCATGATGATTTTTTTAACCCTACCTGTTTATGTATCCCCCATATTTTCATAGTGATTTGATCCTATCTTTATCTATAGTTTTTCAATTACTTCCTTATTCATAGCTACCAACCAGCATGTAAAATACGTATTCAGTACATTTTTTTCACTTTGAGTCCGTGCGTCTGTATTTACCAAGAAAAGAACGTTTATGATGGTTAACTGTATTTTAATTATTTTTTTTAAGAAACCCATAGTGAATGGCAGAGACAATAAGGAAAATTGGGGTGAAAGGCTAGAGACGCCATTCTAAGTTTGCGAAACTACTATCACGCTTAAGCCAGAAAGGCCAGTGATCGGCAGACTTTTTTTGTTATTTACCTTAAAGGGTGTTGATTGAAGTTAAATTATCAATGTTTTTCTGAAATATCACTACAGGCTGTTGTTTGAATTAGAATAAGTTCACATGGGCAGAGTCTGTTTTTCGCTTTGAAAAGTTTTATTATTTTTCAGTACTCATATCCTTGTTTAGATATGACTCTTGTGCTATTGCTATTCATACGGATTGCGAATCGGTTATTGCCATTATCAAATTCTTTGACGTTTTTTCACGTTTTCTTAAATTTTCAGATCATGGAGTTTTGGAAGCCAACGAATACCCAAGGCCAGTCACAATCCGCACAAACACGTTGAAAACGAGGCGGAGAGATTTGGCCCCTGTGAGTTTCTGCTCTTGTTTGCTCTCATTTCAAAACTTTTATTTATTTATTTAGTCGGTTTTTTGGTATTTCACTTTTTCTCTTTGGGTGATACTTTTGTGGTGGGCGGTTGGCAGGCACTGCTAGTAGGTGGTACTTTTTTCCCTTTCCTCTTTCACGTATCTGTCATCTTGCTACATCGACTCCTTAATTCACCCTGAGGTCATAGCATATTATGGTGGTGGATAGGGTAACATTGTATTGGAGCAAGCAAACAAAGATACTTTTCTGTTTCATTATACATATTTCCAGATTCACAATCTGCACTGCCACACCCGTCAGTTTTATGTCTAAAAACCTAAAAGCTTCTTTCATGGGCAATTGAAGAAAAATAATAATTCAAGAATACCATGAATTATAACTGTTCCTCCGTGATCATGAGTTTGCATCCACAGTCCTTGTTTTTAAAGTAAAATCCGTTTTATTCTTTGATATCTTCCTTACTTGCTGTAATTGCTTGACTTTTTCATTCTCACTTTAAAGCATGCAAAGAAGAAAAGAAACACCACCTGTAATATTTACTCTTCTTTTCTTCCCATGTCACCCTCCCCACACCTGTTACTTTTTTCAGGCGCTAATTGACAGAGGGGTCAACGTGGAGCCTATGGCCAGATGGAGCAGTGTCGGCTTGACCGTCTTTGACACTAAGGTCCCTTTAGGTAAAGTAAAGTTCCTTCAATGCCATTACAGTCCATAAAGCCGGAGTTTTATCCTGGCATTTGTAGCGCTCAAGTGAAACAAATTATAATAATCTCCTCCTGGACAGGACGTCTGTCTGATGCAGGTTTTTACTCACAATCTAATGCTTGTACCCATTTGCACCTGGGTCAAGTGGGTAAAATGCGTGTTAATTGTCTATCTCAAGGAACATAATGTCGGACCTAGCTTTGCTAGTAGGATTTGAGCATGGGTCCTCATGATTCCAATTTCCGCTAACCATTCGGCCACCGACAGTTCGTTTAGGTCTGCAAGTTTAGTTTGTGGTTGTGATGTTATAACTGGTAATAGCACTCCAGGAACTTGTCCGGCTAATTATATCCTTGAGGAAAATTTGTTCACTTTTTATTCAAAAGCCGAGTGATTAAATGAAATAATACCTAAGGCTTGAAATTTTGTGTTCATCTTCTGCCTGGTGGTAAAAGGTCTTTCCTTATTTATCAGTTCACAGTAGATTGTAGGAGGAAAATGTTATTATGCCGCGCAGTCTAATAAATAAAAAAATCATTTTTGAATTTCATTAATAGGTTTTATATGTGCCAAGTCAAGTCTCTTCATGTCCTGTGCACTTATTATTTAAAAAATTTTTTGATTTAATTTTAATTTTTTGTCATTTTTTTTGTTTTTTGTTTGTTTTAGTAATTGATATCTATTATTATTATTATTATCACAATAGAGTTTCATCAACAATGTTAGTATATATTTTTTGCAAAATAATTATTTATAAACTTTTCTTGGGTCTGACGATTCATTCATACTGTTAAGAGACATCGTGCTGGATCGACCACACTTTACGCACTCTTTAACTCCTGTACCGTTCATTTGCGTCATCTGACTGTACTACCTTTGTCCTTTTGTTGCTTTTGACGATTTCTTCTTTCCGTTCTTTTTAACTTCTTTTTCTTCGCCATTTTCTTTTTGCTGGTTTTCATCTTTTTGCTTAGACTCTCTGTTCTGCTTGACTTTGACGTGGTTTGCCACTTCAATTTTATCAGATTTGTCTTTTTTTCGACACTGCTGGACTTGCCTTCCGTTGCCGACTTGTCTGTGACGATCTTATTTGATCGTTCACTCGTTTCCCTTCGGTGAAGACTTTCTCGACTTGATATCTTTTGTTTGTGACACTTTGTCTTGATCAGTCTCTGATTCAGATTTCTTCAACTTTTTCTTGCCTCTCCGTGATTTTAGATGCATCTTTGTCGCGCGATTCTTTATCTTTTGAACCAGCATCAATTGGCTTTGCATCTGCCTTATCTGGATTTGCAGCTTTGTCGTCATCAGTGGGCTTTGTGATTTGTTCTTTGTCCATCGAGGTCAGATTTATTCGATTGCTGGTCAGCCACGGCCTTACTGTCTTTACTTTTATCTGTAATGTCCGATTTGAATGCATCTGTTTTGCCAGATCCTTCTTTGGCGTCATTTTCGAGATTAGGGTATGGGCTTCTCTTTTCCGACTCTCCGGTTTCATTGCTAAGATCATGAAGTTTCCTTCGAGAAACATTCTCGTTCTTGGTTTGTTCGATAACAGCTGAAGATATGGTTTTATCTTTGATTAAAACAAGGACCAAAAGTCGATATGCCAAAGAGGACATTGAATCCACACCACAGGCTCACAAAGCCCAAATGCAGAAAAGAGCCTCCTGTGCACTTATAATAATTAAAGAATTAGTTTTGTTTATTTTGTGTTTCACTGCATAGCATGGTACCATAAATAAATTGCTGTTTCTCACGTCTTAGGTGCGACGCCCGAGTATCTAGCTGGCCACTACATGATGCAAGGTGGGGCTAGTTTTCTGCCGGTGATGGCCTTAGCTCCGCAAGAGCGGGAAAGAAACCTGGATATGTGTGCTGCTCCAGGAGGGAAGTCGTCTTACATGGGTAAATAATGCTTGCTTTTTATTTTGATATTATTAGTTCTTACCATGATGCATATGAAAACAATTTCTCTAAGCCTGGTTGTGGTGGTAAGTCTATGATGGTGAAGAAAGGGAAATCTGGTTGGAGGTGTCGGCCTCTCAGCCAAAAGGTTGTGGGTTTGTGCCTGACAGGTTGAAATATTTTCTTGAATTTTTGTTTTCTTTTTTAGTAAAACCCACCCATCTGCTCCAGGTGACTGGGCAGTTGTCGGGCACTTCTGTGCTGGTAGGTCCTACTTCTTTTCTCTCTTTCTTTCACTTATCTTTCATCTTGCCGTTTCCTCTCACTTCATAGTGGACGGAGTACACTTTCAGGTGAGTGGATCAATACTAGTCCCATGGGAGATGGACAATAAAAAGGAGGGTCCTGTGTGCAGATCACAACACTGGGCACATTAAAAATCCCTTGGCTGTTTAAAGGGCAGTCCAGGGAAAATTAGAAATTACTACCAAAAACCCCAAGATTACCTTAGTGGTGGATTTACAAAAATCAAATCAAAAGATGGTGAAGGTTTAAAAAAACAACACTTATCCAGTTAACTTTTTCTCTTTTCTTTCTTCTTGCTGTTTCCTCCTAATATACACATTGAGATCACCACGCATAGCGGATGGGGTAAATGTTAATGAAACAGACAAGTAAACAAATGGATGTTTTGACCTGTTGGAAGTAAAAATATATGTACTCCCCCCATTGACCAGCTGAATTGAGAAGTTGCATGAGGAAATCTGTATCTTTTAAATGAGCCAGCCATGTCTTATCTCAAGCAGATTTCATAGGTCTAGGTCTATTTTTTTGGGTTGGTATTTTTGTAATTTGAGCTGCCTAGTTGCAAAAAAATGAAAGGACTTTGGTTGCTGACACAAAAACAAAGCAATGGATCTGTTGAATAATGGCTATGTTACGTTTATAATAGCCAAAGAACCAGCTCCAGGTACAATATCTATATCTTGGATAGCAAAATATCTCAATAGATCTGAGAAATGTGTGGGGAAGAATTGGAAACGGGACTATAAAATTTCAATTTTACTATGGGTGAATGCAGACATTCTGAATCAAAGGAGAGTTTGTCGCAAGGATAAAAAGACAAGTATCGAGACATTAGGTTGAGAAAAGAATAGCATTGCTGAAATTGAAGATCTAATTGAGCAGATAAGAGGGAAAAGAGAAAAAAAAAGATCTAGCATTTATCGTTGTCTGATTTCAACTGGTGCAAGACATTTCACCAAACAACTGTTCAAAGGCATTTCACCAACAACTGTTCAAAGGCATTTCACCAAACAACTGTTCAAAGGCATTTCACCAAACAACTGTTCAAAGGCATTTCGCCAAACAACTGTTCAAAGGCATTTCACCAAACAACTGTTCAAAGGCTTTCTGAAAAGAAAAAAGTATCTCTGACCAACTGGTTCTGTGACTTTCTAAGTGATTGAAGCATTAACAGTTTTCTTTTATAGCCCCATCCTGTGAACATTTAGGCGTAATCGTGACAGACTGAGTAGAAAAGCATATCATCAACTCCTAAGACAATTTATACACAGCTCCCTTAAAACTTTAAAGTGATAAGGAATTTGACTCCGAACTGTTAATCTCGTTGCTTGAGTCATAATCTGCTTGACTAGACGCTGTCAGGAAAACGGGTGGTAGACTCACTAAATATTGAAATGATTGTGTGAAATTTTGGACTTGAGATAAATAATTGATGTTGAGACCCATGTAATTTGTTTTATCGTATCAATTCTGAGTTTAATTTGCCAAGGGAGGGGATGTCTAAGGTATCGAAACACCCTGTATTGTTGTATGTTTTATAAAAATGCGTAGAATATCTCATTCGTAAATGAAACTTTTTGTTTAGTGTACTGTTTGATTTCATTCAACATTCAGCTGCCCTGATGAAAAACACAGGCTTCTTGTGGTCCAACGATGCTAACAAAGACAGATGTAAGGCTGTTGTGTCTAACTTGCATCGAATGGGGATCATAAATAGCATTGTCACTTGCTATGATGGTCGCACCATGCCTAAGGTAAGGATTTGAACTTACTTTAGACAGAGCGAGTATAAGGAGACAAAGTTCAAAGTTGATGCCAGGAAGAATGATAATGTTTACATGTACTAGAATGATTATAATATTTATTACAGAATGACTATTTAAAAAAAAGTTCCTTCAAGGCCCTTAAGACCCATAGAGCTGGAGCTTATTCTGGTTTCAATAGCGTGAAGCGGAACAGGTGACGATAATCACCCCCTGGACAGGATGCTAGTCGGGCGCAGATTTTTACTCCCAAGCTAATATTTGTGCCCATTTGAACCTGGGTAGCGTGGGGAAATGCGTGTTGAGTGTCTTTCCCAAGGAACACAACGTGGGACCTGACTTTGCTGGGATTCGAATTCGGGATCTCATGATCCCCAGTGCGGCAGCCCTAACCGCTCGGCCACCGATGCTGCTCCGAATGACTATAGGAATGACAAACTGTGAGATCCAGGTCTTGCCTTACTCTAATTCTGTTTTTAGTTTTCCTTATTTGTTTTCATTTTTCGTTATTTTAGGGAATCGGACAAATCTAGTTTATTGTATTATTGGAAGCAGCCGTTCATTCCCTTCACATTGATAGCCTGATATAGGTGTTGATTCTTTGAATTTTTACGATTATTTTAAGATACCATAGCCCCCTTACTTTCGTTTGAACTATAAAAGCCAGTAATTTTGCCTAAAGTATAGCAAGTTGGTACTCATTTTAATCATCAAAGTGTAATCTATCAAGAAAATGTACTTATTACAAAATTTATTTAATAGTGCTTAGATCGTCAGGAATATATTCCATGCACCTTTTTTTGAAAGATGCTGTCCAAAAAGAAGCCGGGGCATTTGAAACAGGGTCATGGTCAATAAGTAGTAGTTGAGAGCCTTTCACGGTTTTATGACATCTCAAAGTGTTATCCTACTCATTTCTATTTTTTTTATGCAAAAAAAAATCAAATACCCCAAAAAATGTTTTAAATACAATTTTCTCATAATTGACTTTTTTGACTGTTTTTTGCTAAGTCGTCCTACAATTTTCAATGGATTCACTTGGAATTTGACTGAGACGTGACAGATTCGTATGGGATTTTTTATATATTTTGTACTGAGAAATTCATAATTTTTGTTGGAAATTTAAGAATAATTAATTTCTTTCAAGCCTCAATTTTTTTATTTATTCATTATACAAGATATAAAAAACCCAATACAATGGAATCAGGATATAGGTTTGAAGTTTGTATGTGCAAAATTATAAACCTCTAAAATAAAAACTGTAGGACTAATTAGGTTTTGAAAAATGCCAAAATTGACCTGGTTTTTCACAAGAAATTCAAAATGGCGGCGGTTTCCATGGCAACTAAACTTTCAAAAATGATTTTCACAAATTGTTTCCTCTAATTTCGCCATGCTGAACTCATTTATGAAGCTTAGAATTGTATATCTCTTCAAACTAAAAAGTTATTTTATTCTTTTCTCTCCAGGTCTTTCACAGTTTTGACCGTGTATTGCTAGATGCCCCCTGTAGCGGAACTGGAGTCATATCGAAAGATGAGGCTGTCAAAGTCAACAAGGTTGGTGATTTTTTCAATAGTGATCATTTCCTACAACTCTGTAAGCCGGCCACTGTTTGATCCTTGCCATTTCTCAATTAGCATCGAAATAAACAACTCATTCTCAGTGGAATAATGAAGTCATCTAGTACCTTTGTTATCCAGGCCTTGAATTCACCAATAGATTGGCAGATATCCGCAACATAGACTTTTTAAGCCCTCTGCTGAATAGCACCTGCCAATGGAATGTTTAAAATGGAAACAAATCGGTATTAAAGAAAAAGGGATATATCTAAATTCAGGGCATTACTATTATTATTCCAGTCTACCGATCGATGCTAACCGACTGTCAATTGAACACGAAGAAAGACAAATTCAAACTTGTCTGTTCCCCTTTCTTGTTTTTCCACAGCATTGAGAAAATATTCAGGTCTAATCAACGAAAATATTCATGTAGATAAAATAATTTTCCTAGTACTTTTCTACTATGCCCACGGCCGCCCTTAATGTATTCTGCACTTGTTCTAATAGTCTGTAGGTTTATTGTGATTACTAGATCAAACTTATTTTCACTAAAGTATGATTATGTCTAAACTCACGTTTTATTTGTTGAATTGCATTTTAGCAGCATGTTTTTTAATTGGATATTATGGCAGCCAGTCCCAATCTTGAATAAGATAAGATAAGAAGAATATTTATATTGCGCCTTCCTCAGAAGAGCTCAAGGTGCATTACAAGCAAAATGATTACACAGACATGGCATGCTATCGCTAAAACATTTTACATAAAACAGATGCATCAATAAAAAAAATAGTATCACAATCAATTCAGTAAAAGCAAGCAATTCAATAAAATTCATCTAAATGTGTTGGAGAAGTAGTGGGTCTTCAAAGCGAGATTTCAGTATATTCAAAGACTCTGCAGACTGGACGTCCCATGGTAAAATGTTCCAAATTTTGGCTGCTTGTGTTTGTAGGGCCCTATCTCAGAAAGTCTTAACTTTGGTTTTGGGTGTTTGTATCATTTTCTTGCTCGCTGAGCGCAGTGATCTGTTCGGTGTGTATTTAGGAACTAACTCTTTTAAGTAGACTGGAAAATCAGCCTCGTGCAGGCATTGGTATGTGATTGTAGCTATCTTGTAGTCAATGCGGGATTTTATTGGGAGCCAGTGTAGGTGTTTAAGTATTGGCGTAATGTGTAATGAATATCCGTTTGATGATGCGGCTAACTAACAATTTTCATTGAATGAAATATTATTCTCAAGCATGAATTATTTTCTGTTTTCATCAGGACGAGAAAGACATTCTGCGATGCTCCCATCTGCAAAAAGAGCTCCTGTTGTCGGCCATTGATTGCTGTAACGCCAATTCAAAGACTGGTGGTTATGTCGTCTATTCCACCTGTTCCATTATGGTCAGTTTATGAAACAAAAGGATAATAATATAGTCTTTCTATGCGCTTTACCCCATTACATAGGCGGGCTTAAAGCGCTTTACAATGTATCATATTATCATAATTACGGGATAAACATAAAAAACATTTACATGGACTAAATCTTATGAGCATGTTATGTTGTAAACTATTGCTATATGCAATTAAATTGACATGTATATGATAAATTCAAATACAGGTACTGACTCGCTTACACAGACATGCATGCACTCCACCTCTTCCCACACACACACATACACACACAATCAAATAACGGTAAGATAGTAAATATATTCACCGCATAAAAAGATACAATTTTAATTGAGTCTTGAAAGTGTCAATTGTTTCACTGTCCCTCACATGTTTTGGTAGGGCATTTCAAAACTGCAGTTCCAAAAAGCAAAATGACTTCACCAATTTTTAATTTTGTTTTTGTTATTTTTGAAATGCTCATGCAGATTGGTCCCTGGCCATGAAGAGATTTAAAAACAATTGTACATGTTTTATAGACAAATCGTTTTTAGACTTGCAACCAATAGAGCTCAATGAAAAGAGTTTTTGATTTACAACAAAACATAAATGTGTGCTACTAATGCTGCAGTCCTTGGTTCTCATGCATGAACATTAGTTTTGTATCAATTTTATAAAATAAGGTTCTTTAAAGGCCCTTATGGCTGATAGAGTTGGAGCTTATCTCAGAGTATTAATAATATAATAATAATTCATAATTTATATAGCACCAATATCCATAAAAATACACTCAAAAGCGTTTTACACTGACAGTGTGATATGGAACATAGTGATTCAAGCAATGACAATAATATAGTACATACCTAGATAATAAAAGATAATTGATAAAACACGAAAACACACCTAAGCTATAACAATCACGCATTCAACTTGGTGTATCGAATGCAGAGTGTAAAAGTTCTGTTTTCAATGATCTTTTGAAAGAGTCGAGTGATTTGGAATTTCATGTATGAGGTGACAGAGAGTTCTGGGCAGCAGGGCCAGAAAATATAAAGGCATGATCAGAAATTTTAGATTTTGACATTTTACGACATTTTTAAGTGATAAGACATTACAGGATCTAAGCTGCCGACTTGGACAATGGTCATTATCAGTGACTTTAGATACTTAGAGGCATCATCATGGTAAATACACCAAGACAAACCAATTTAAAGTCAATTCTCTCCACCGGTAACCAATGAAACGACTGCAGGACAGGTCTGATGGGATCTCACTTTTTTTGTTTTCATCACAATTCTTACGGCCTTGTTTTGTAATAATTGAAGTCTATGCAGTGAGCTCCCTGGTAGACTGTAGAGGAGAGAATTACAATATCCAGACGACTAGTTTCTAGTGAATTTTATCAAAATTTTACAGGTTTCAATATCTAGGATATCTCTAATATGGCTTATACTTCTGAGAATGAAATGTATGGTTTGAGATACTTTCATTATGTGGTGGTTCCTATTTAACAATTCATCAGAATGTAAAATCCAAAATTCCTAACAACTGGAGAGTTCTGAATATGAATGTCGTCGATGGCTAGTTCATTGATGATTGTTTCAGTGCCTTTTTTCTTGACCACAATAATTTCAGTCTTGTCATCATTGAACTTAAGTTTGTTCAGTCATCCATGATTTGATGTTGAGAATACACTTGGCGATTGTTGTCTCCCTGTCATTTGATGACAGTGGAAGGTAGAGCTAAGTATCGTCAGCGTAGAGGTGGTGTTGGATTCCATGCGATGTGATGATGTCATTTAGGGATGATGTGTAAAGAGTGAACAAATAAGGACCGAGGACTGACCCCTGGGGAATACCAAATTTGAGTAGTGTCAGGTTGAAATAAATGTTTCGTACTCGAGAAATTGCTTTGTTTTTTTCTGAATGGTGTGAAATTAATGCCAATAATCTGAAATGTTTTGTAGTCTCGCATAGGTTAAGAGACCTTAGCTACTAAACAAATTTTAAACTATCATTCCATCTTCATTCTGCAATTTTCCTATATACGTCATGTTGACAGATATTTCAACAAGAGAAATTGCTTAATATAAGCTAGTCGTATCAATTTCTGACAAAATATGCTGGGGATGTGAGAATTGTAAATATGATGGACATGAAAATTACATGTAGACTAATTCGCTATTCTTATCTTTCTTTTTGTCCATTTTGGTTTTCATTTACATCAGGTCGAGGAGAATGAATGGGTTGTTGATTATGCTTTGAAGAAACGCAACGTCCGTATTGTTCCTTGCGGTCTTGATTTTGGCAAGGAAGGATTCACCAAGTGTTTTTACATTGTGCGATTATTCATAAGCAGATCCGTCTAGTTCTAGCATTGGTAGTATTCGAACCTGGGACCTTGTAAGATCTAATCTGGCAGTTTAATCACTAGGCCACTAACTCCATGCTTGTGATGTTAACGTGTACAATTTTAGGCTTGAATTTGAAAGACTTTTTTTAATGTCTACAAATCATTTTTTTCATTTCCAATTTTTCTGCTTTTTCCAGTTTCCGACAACATCGGTTCCATCCAACGTTGAAAATGACCCGTCGTTTCTACCCACACGCCCACAACCTTGACGGTTTCTTTGTAGCCAAACTTCAGAAATTCTCCAATAAAATTCCTGGTCAAGGTAATCATCTACGTGTGATACGATACATAGCCTTCTGTTTGATTGCATGTTGCATGACATGATAAAGAGTCGGCTGAAATTTTGTAATACGATATTTCCTTCAACTTCATGTATATCTCTTAAACTAGAGTGCTGCAAGATTTTTTAATCATAAATCTGCAAATGTAATCATCTTTATTTTCTTCCTTTAAAAAAAAAAGATTTATTATTTTGTTCATTACAAAATTGACTTAATTCTCGTCTCCAGAGAAAGCAAAACCAGAACCAGCAGAGACGGCCAAGTTGAAGATGCTGCAGTAGCTACACCCTAAAGGTTAGGCTTGCTTTTACATTTTAATGAACATTTTTTACTTTACTGTCTGTTATAAAAATGGAATGAGCGTAATGACAGGCCTTAAAGTATTGAAATTTACAACAAGACACCTACTGGACACAAGAGCTTCGCGTACGAAAACATTGCTCATTAGGTTGTGAGTGTGAGTATATAAGACCCGAGTTCCACACTGATGTGAACCACATGGCTGCACAGGTGTTACAAAAGTCGGTATAGTGCGGGTCTATTGCTAAACAAATGGCACTTACCAAGGATCAGAAACTTTACTGTGGTGGTGGTGATAAAGAAGAAGAATAAGACATTTAGACAAAGGAAGAGACAGGCAGTTGAATCCAAGCCTTTCATCAGCATTAACAGAAACATGATATAAACTAGATCTAGATCCAGAATCGGCCCCACCAATAGTAGCTAGTGTTATGCTTTTTCGTCATCCTTGTTGGAAAGAAAGGGAAGTATGTTAAAATGCAGATATTTTTTTCAAATGTCTATCAGTATCACTTAGTTAAACTCTTGATTGTGCGATGGCACATGCCAAGACACCCCATCCCTTCCACTTCCATTCGTTTTTCATTCCTTTCACTGTGCTGTCATCACCTGGCACTTACTAACTACTGTCTGATCCAGACAACTTGAAATCGTTGACACGTGCAGATGGAGTGAAAGTGGAGACCGATGCCATTAGTCTAGACAACCTTCCATCCCCTCCCCTCCCCTTGCCAGCATTAATTTGTGCGGTGCAGTGCTCTGGGATATATATAGCAAATGGAAAAAAATCTGAAAGAGTCTGAAGTGTGAAACTTTCAAACACCGTACACCTGTGCCGTATTTAATCTCACACTTACAATAACAGCACCACGCAATGTCACTTTTCTCAACCTTTTTCTTACATTTATAACTAGAAAGGAATTCATCATTACAATCTTTAGTTGACAACTATTACCACCTGAATTTGTTATGCCCATCAATAAACCTTAACTTTTGACAGGCCATCCCCAAATTATTTGGTATTTTTTCTTCAATTTTCCAGTTTTCAATTTAAATTTTTTTTTTTTTTAAATGGGTGTATTTTGTTTCGTTCTGGTCTTTTTTTTTGTGTACTTTTAAAATAATATTTTTATGTTAATTTATGTCTATAAACACAACTGATATTGCATGATGGCCCAGCAAATTGTATCTTGATTTATCAGTCTTAATTAATGGCATTTTTTCACCCTTTTCTTCACAGAAGCAAAAGCAAATAAAAAGAAGTCACCGAGTCAAGGTCAGGCCAAGATTCCAGGATCAGCAAAGAAAGGAAAGCCAGGGAGCAAGACGGGGAACACACCACAGGGAAAGAACAACCCAGCTTCAGCTTCAAAAGAAGGCGACCGTGATTCTCATCAACCAAGAAGAGTAACTTTAACAAAGGAGCCAAAAAAGGAGCAGCGCAGAAAGGAGGATTCAAAAATTTAATGGAAAAGAAAAATGAGAAAGAAAAAGTAATGTGTTTTGCTTGGGGTGTGGCGCTTTTGTTTTATTAATTTGAATCATGAATAGACTGTCATCTATTAAAATACAATTTATCATACCATTTGCTGTTTTGGAGTGTTTGTAAAGAAATAAGAAGAATGAAAGATGATGCTGGTCCAGTTGACTAAAACGTAGTCACATGTCCTTTGGATTTGTTGAATTAAAATAGAAAATTCTTATTAAATAAAAATGACATTCTTGACTCATTGCTGTCAAGATGCGCCATTTTCACTGCTAAATCCTTCCCTGATCAGTTTAAGGCATCCAAAGTATCCATTCAGTCGCTCTAAATTGTTTCACTGGTTAATGAACTGTTAATTTCTGAAGACATGAAGAATATTATTTATTTTTCTCAAGTCCTTATGGGATGAAGATGTCTTAGTCTTAGACAGCACAGAGTCCAATGATGTACGAACTTCAATGTTGAGAATGATGGCAGTTTAGATCTAGAACTAATCAACACGAAACTCCTACTGCTCACGGAAAGTCATGGTCTCCACCTGAGCCATCAACTTCTGAGTGATCTAATGAACCGAATTATAATGTGGGTGCATCTTATATATCAAAAGAAAGAGAAATTATTTCAGAATCTAAAAGCATTAGTGTATACACCCAAACCTTTTTATACATGTACCACCAACTGTTGTGCCAGTCGTACCTTGAAATGGCAAAATGAAAAAACCCTTTTTCAGTAAAACAAGGAAATAATCTATTTGACTAATCCATTAGAAGAAACATGATCACTGACAGGGCAATGTTGGCAGAAAGCCTCTTACGTAGTCGAGAAAAATATATCGACAAAAACAGCCCTACACTGCTGTGAAGCTTAGTTCTCGCCAGCAATTGAACCCAATCATAGCCATGCCTATCCCACCATGGTATTATTCATCGATGCTACTAATTGCTACTCTTCATTTGGTTGACCTTAGGCCTAAGCAATGGACGACAACCGTTGTCTCCGGTCCAAAAAGCTTCAGTGTTCTCATTTTTATAAAGAAGAAGCCTTGTGTGACTAATGTCAGTGTCATTTGTGTAAGAAAGAGTACTAAGACTGCTAAGAGTAAGACACACAATCATGTCAATGTCAGTGATCCTTGTGTGTGTGTGTGTATAGTGCGGTTGACTCCATGATCTGTGACCAAGTCAAACTACATTCTTATATCCACTTGCATCACTGAAAGGGGTGGTGATGTTCAGTGACACTGACAGTATAATCATTATAATGAGTTGTAATTTACGATATAGTTATGCAGGAACGTACCACTACCACTGCCAAATCATTGGCGGTATAGTATAATGAGGTATTTCATTGTTTTTGCATAGTATCAGATCCGTACAAGGGTGAAAAACTGGTGGTAAGTGGTAAGTGAGAATTGCTATTAACGAGGTTTGAGTCTATATTTAGGCCATTTTAGACTTTACTTTAAGCCACTGTAAATTTTGCACAAGTTACTTCCCTTTGATAGCATGATGGATTATTTTTGTTCAGACTGAAGGATCCCCCCCCCCAATCTATTATATATTATCATAAACAGACATACACATCTCATTTCTTGTATATCAACCAATGGGGATAATGGTTGTTCATCTAGTCAAGACAGTCCGGAAACAGCAAAAAAAATAAATATGTGAAAGACTAAAGAATGAAAGGAAAGAAATAGATCCACAATCTAATATAGTTACTGAATTACAGTAGTGATATCAGTACATGTAATAGGAACAGATGATACAAAAGAATCTCAGTAGTTACAACTGGATATTTTCAATTAGCTTTTAATTTTGATGTAGAAATAGAACGGTATCTACCAATGACGTACACAGCTATGACGGAAAAATTGCAGCACACGTACACTGTCTGCTATCCATTATTATTATTGCGCTATACATAGGGCCATTGCTGTGGCATGGCAATGCTATTTGATCACGCTAACTCGTCTAACTAGCAGCTGCCTATGAGTATGACAGATATCAACATGTGCATCATTATATTACATATTCATGTAGTGTCTGGGTTAACTGGTGTTTTTAAAAGTTGACATTAGAGCCATGGATAATATTGTGGTCTGTTTAACGTTGTACAAATTAATGTACATACTATAGTTGTATGACCATGCAAATGCAATGTACCGGTACATATATATATATATGAACATGGGTTCCCTCCCCTTTGTACACAGAATGGGACTCGGCTCCCAGACCTGTTTTGTTTGTAACCGAGTTCCTCTGTAATAATTAATATAGTAACTAATAGTATATGTACAATAGTCCATCACGCTCAATTTTCTCTTCTGTCTGGTGGATATTAGTGGGCCTTTGTGTATGGATTGCAGTTGTCAATGACAAAAGGAAAATTATTTTTCCTGGAATCAAAATGAGTTCTTTTAAGACTATTGAGAGTAAGAATCCCCTTATTAGTAATATTAGTGTTTACTTTAAAAATCTTACAATACAAAGGCATTTCGATGTTTTGCACTAAGAAGATTTGACACTTCCTTCAAGTTTAAAAACAGGTTCTGTACTTAATGATTGTGCCATTCTATGCACAATTACATAATTAGACTGATTTACTGTAATTGTAATAATGCAATCACTTTTTTGCAATGTTTTATTTGGCTTGATAGAATGATAGTGACAGTTGATAGGCTAGATCTAACAATAGAAAAGAGTCATAATTAGCTCAGATTCAGATCTCTTAGTAGTCTTAGTAATATATGACTTTTTAAAATTCCTCTGCCATAATTACTGCTCCTCACAGGACCTGTCTCTTTCCTTGTTTTACTTTTAGTTTATGAGATCTAAGTAGAGCCAATACATATTGAACATATTTAATATTAAAGAAAACGAAAATAATCATAGTAGTAGTCTGCACCTCCTTTGCCTACTGTAGTCATCTTAATCTTAATCTTAAAGAATCGTTCTTCATAAAATACTTAAATTTTAAAAAATAGATTTTATTAAGGAATTATATTTTTAACTAGAGAATTTTTTGCATTATTTTCATTTTCACAAGTATATTTTCCCTTTTTAAATTGAAAACTGTAATTCATGCACGAGGGTTTAATTGACATCCATCAGACAGGAGAGGAGGAATTGAGGGGAAACGTGCCCATGTTGCTTTAAAAAAGACTATCTTATCACTTTCCAATAGTTATTTCAAAACAATGCTTGTATTCTTTTGCGATGATCTTGACTTCAGAGAAACTAAGGCTACAACTACATACAAGAGGAAACAGAATTGTCTCTTTGTTTCATTACAATTACAATCTACCCCCCATCCACCATATGATAATGCAGCAATCTCAGGGTGAAAGTGAAAGAGGAAACAGCAAGATGAAGGAAAGACATGTAAAAGAGTGCCAGTGAGTGACATAAAGAAGTAGGAAGGATCTACCAGCAGAACCTTTCCAACTGCCCACAAACAGGAAGAATTGTTTCATTGAAATTTACCCCATCCACCATTGCAGTGACCACAGGGTGAAGTAAGAGGAAACAGCAAGAGAAAGATAAACGAAAGAAGGAAAGGAAAGAAATAGCACCTGCCACAAACAACGAGAAAAGCAGATAAGGAACGATTACAGTGCAATCCCCCGATAACGACATCGCTCGGGACCGAACAATCATGTCGTTATCGGGGATGTCGTTATTCAAAATGGCGGCGAAAAGGGAGCGTTACGAGAGGAGGCTAGTCAATTGGGAAGATGTGGTGGGGCCCTGAAAAGGGCCGGTGTGTTGGGGTTGGTAGAGCCAGCAGATGGGTTTACTAGCTGGTTGTCACGGCCTTGGTACCCTCAGAGATGGAGAAATAATCTCTTATGCCAGACTGCACCTTGGAGCTGTAAACCATGTGTGCCACTTGCTCGTCCATCTCAAACAGCAAGCCAAATAACCGGTCACCATGTTTGTGTTGCAGGGCGAAACGTTTTACTCGTTTGTAGTGCTGTGTGCGCATCACTGCCTGTCACAAGTGGGTCAGGTTCGTCGTCGTCGTCTCATCGTCGTCAGGTTGCTGCTCTCTTTCTTTGATGCTGTCAATAATGGTATCAACAGATACCCCACCGTTCACTGCCAAGTCTTCGTCAATGTTGACATACTCATCGGGACTAATGTCAATGTCGTTTATTCGGCTCAACAGGGCAGTCAGTTCCTCAGTCGCCGCGTCAGTAATAGGAACATTTGAAGCACTTGTTGTAGCGTTGTCATTGGCGAAAAAGAAGTGTTTTCATTGGCTAAGAACATGGGGTTTCACACGTTGTCATTGGCCGAAAAAGTGTTTTCATTGCTAAGAATACGTCTCAATTTTGTCAATATTGATCAAATTTTCATGTCAAATGTAGTGTTTACGGCTAGACTTATGTCGTTATTGGGAGGTTTCACGTCGCTATTCGGAGTTTTTTTACTAATGATATATAGCAACAACAAAAAACGGGACCAGGGATCCATGTCGCTATCGGGATTGTCGTTATTCGGAGATGTCGTTATCGGGGATTGCACTGTAGCTGACATCAACAATCCACCCACTAGTCAAGTGTCTGAGGTGGTATCAGGGTGATGTAAGTATAAATAAATAGAAGAAAGAGAGATGTGAAAGAAAAACAATGAATGAAAGAACAGAGTTAGGTTTCACCAAGGTGAGTGGCATTGTCAACCATCCATATTCAACACACACAGGTTATTATTAGAGAAGTAAGATGATAGGCAAGTGAGACTTTTAAAACAAAACAAAAGATAATTCTTGTCAGTGTCAGTTTGTATACAATGAAATTATAAGAATGACAGCAGACAGCACAAAGGTGAAGTCTGAGGTATGAACAAAGATAATAGCATTAGCAATCTTGCATTGACTCATTCTAAGAAGCATCCTGTGCACATTCTTCAAGAAATGAATAACTCAAGGAATAGATTACAATAAATATGTGTTATTTAATTATTTCCACCTCCATTCATCTGCTCTCAACATCTCAAAGTTTCACATCAGATGGCTTTTACATAAAATAACAAACAACCAAAAATAAACCAACCTAACAGTAATAACACTAACAGCTGTCCACATGAAATTTCTACAATTTGCAAACGGGCAGTTAAAAAAAGAAAAGAAAACAGGAAATCAAAATCACATGCAACTTATCAATTAAAACAAAAGCCCGCCAGCAGTATTCTGAAATGCTTTCATTTATAAGACGCAAGCTTGTCCTCTTCTTTGCAAAAAAAAGAAAAAAAGATGATACACTAGAAAATGCCCGTCCCTTGTGTCCATTGTGCTCTCACTTGCATTCAAATTCATCAACAACCACAACCCCATAAACAGGCACAGCTTTCCCTTCACCAACAGCCATCCATACAAATCCATGTATAAAATCAAGGCCAGTCTTCACACAACTCGCACATGCATCAAATACACAGCACGCTTCCCATAGTAGGCACGCATACACTGGCCACATTTTTGCTGACAATTTGTCACAACTTGAATGTGCGATTTCATTGCTGTATTCCGTTGGTCCGTCAAAGAGTCTATGCACGTGTGTATTTGCCCCAGATGTGCAGCATGAAGACTGATGCAATGAAAATGAGGCTCATGATGAGGACGGGGGACTGGGCCGCTGTAGAACAAATAATAAACAGAAATTAAGTCACAGTGCATAGCACATAGGCATATATATATATATACATACATCTATTTATGATGCAATACACACACAACATATAAACATAGGCACAATGGAAAGCATGTATAATAGGACTACTAAGACTGCCAACACGTAATGTATATCCTATATATTACCAGCTCTTGTTTTAACAGGATTACAATGGCAAAATAAGAGACTAAATAAAGCCCCAAACATTCACTCGCCTCAAATGTTGTGGATACAGACCGGGCCATGCACTCTCCTTCTTGCTCTCTCTTAGTCTTACCTACAAAAACATTTATTATACAGATACAGACCAGCATGGTTATTTCAATGTCCTCCAGGTTGGGCCAATGAGTTTGAGATAGCAGTGAATTTGAGATTTCCATCTTGGCCAGTTTTCATAAATTTAGGGACCACAAAACAGAACGAAGTAGCTCTTGGTGTCACTGCCATGTCACCCTCCCATCCCTACATTGCTTCCCAGTGCAGTAATGTGAGGCATAGATCTAGATCTAGAGTTAATTCATCCGGCGTTTTACTGGTGAGGTACATGGTCCAAATCAAAGTGAAGCGATGCGTTCAAACCAAACTCGTGTCATGCACCATGAGAGAATGAACGCTCATTTAACATTGGCACCATATCAAGGCAATGTTGAACGTACATAATTGCACTTAACAGCAAACTGCTTATTTGAGAGGACAGGCCTTTGACACCCCCCCTAGATCTAGAGTTAATTCATCCGGCGTTTTACTGATGAGGTACATGGTCCAAATCAAAGTGAAGTGATATGTTCAAACCAAACCTGTGTCATGCATTATGAGAGAATGAACGCTCATATAACATTGGCATCATATCAAGGCAATGTTGAACGTACATACTTGCACTTAACAGCAAACTGCTTCTTTGAAAGGACAGGCCTTTGACAAAGAAACCCCCACCCCCAACACACATTTCCCATCCACATTACTGCTGAAGAAAACACAGCGAAATCATCTTCATCAATAGCAGATATCTCGATCTAGACCTATAACTATCTGAGTCACTAAAATGTGTATATATCCATCTCTAGTAGGTTTAGATTTAACTGCTTGCTTGGAATCTAAACTGTGATTCAGATCACTTTTACTTCCAGTATTTTCATTTAGTTTTCTCTTTCTCCTCCTATCTGCAACGTAATCGCTGTCAATATCACCATTGCCTTTATAACAAATAGTTGCGGATCTCTAGAATTATCTTCTATTGTATCTGGAAAAGATACCACCACCACCTGTTTTGAAAATGTTTTGACACAAACAATTTGAGTTTTCAAAGATTTATCCTTTGCTTCTCCTGCATGAGAGAGAGTGCAAGATGACACACAACGGCTAATTCCAAAATACTAGGCTGACCGGAGTTGGCTTTGGCAGTCAGGTGATTTGACTGATTTTAGTTGGTCATTGCAGTCAGTGAGTTAAATAAAAATAAGTCATGATGTATGTAATTCTGAATGTGAAAACTTTGTGTGAATTAAAAAGCAAGAAACCCTATGTAAACAACACTCACACTTTGATTCCAGGTGAATCTTCTGTGTAGAATCGCCACATACCAGCACTGTTGCCACCGGCAGCCTTTCTTGGTCCAGCAGTTGATGGGGTTTTACTGTAAGAAAAGGAATTTTAGTAAGATTGAAAATGGTTTTGTTATTGTGTATATTAAATGACTGAAGGAAAAACTCGAAAATTATGCGGTTCATTGAAAAATAATTTTCACCCCTGAAAGGAGTGATAAATTAGAATGCAGGCCACATGTAAATTTGGGCGTTACCACCCTTATTCACCCAAACAAACAACCAACAAAAGGACCCACTCCAGCTTAATACAATAAATCAAGGACCCCTCCAGCTTAATACCAATCAATAAATCAAGCACAGTATGCCAAAACGCGTGTTATGTACTGTATACATCTTCATGGGTAAAAATGACACAAGACCATTCTCAGATTTCTCAAAGTGATCAAATAGAGAGCCGATCGCCATCTGTTTGCCAGACAATGAGTGACGCCAGTCCACGACCGTGTACGAGAGGGAAGGGGCAGGTATAGGTGACAAGAGCTGAGACAGCCAAGACTTGTTGCATTGTCATGTGTACACAAAGTTAACATAGATCTAGTTTTAGATGCCACACACGCACATAGGGCAAAGAAGTTTATCGGGTTTATTATTCAGAGGACTCTTTTAAATGTAACAGATCGAAGGACTTTGAAAAGGGTGTTGCATTTCGGCAAAAGTTAAGACAACCCTTGTTGCATTTTGAGGGGTAGTTAGTGTTGTAAAATTGATCACACGATAAAATCGTGAATTTTAGCAGTGTCTAATTTGGTAGAGAGTACTGTATCACACAAATCCTTGATGGAATAAATCAACATACCGCTGTCTGGCGGTGGTGCCTCCAGCTGATCTTGGGGCAATGGACTTGGAAGGGCCGCCCTTGATCCACCAACAGATGTGGAGCTTGCAGATGGCTGTCAACACAAATAATAATAAAGATTTAAAATCGTTTTATTACTTTAAAAGTAAAATTGAAAGACAGACAAATTATTTATTAATATATAAACATGAAAGCTATGAACTTGGAAACTCAAAAAAGCATTATCTAGAACAGTATACACACAATATTCTATTATTAAAAATGTGCACATATTTAGCATGTGATACTAGAAATGTATAGATTAGAGAGACAAGGCTTTGAAACATACTTGATGTAAATCCTGTTAATGGTGATGGGGGTTCAGGGTCAAGGATGATGATAGTTTGTACCTGATTAAAGGGAGCCCTTTTCGTAATTGAAAGATAACAGATATCTGAGCATTTATAAAGCTCAACCATTGGCTGTATTACAATACCGCGGTGACCGCCTAAGTGCTTGGGAAACAGAAAAAACGAGCGTTTAGGCGAAAGTAAGTCAGGGGCAACAATCTGGTGTTGGGGGGATCATCAAGTATGGTGCAGAAATTCAACGTTCCCGAAAAAAAAATTAAAGTGGAGTGAAAAGGGACACCTGGAAACCATTTAGCATTGAGGTGGGGAGCGTGCAGGCGGGTTGGACCATCACTCACCACTAAGACACAATGGATGGAGCTAATGCGAGACAGGGGAGCAATCAAACTGTTCACACCTTGTCCTTCGACTGTAATGCGTGTGCAGGTCTACTAAAAACACCAGGTGATTGCATTCAACTTACAGCATCAAGAAAGAACCGTGGGCGAGTCTGAAAGATTTCAATTCTAATTGCCCAGTGACAAACCAGTGATCCAGAGAAGGCTGGTAAATTTTTATTTCATTACAATGGATAGGTAATGAAGGACGATTGCAATGCATGGCCTGTTGTTGACGGGTATAAGCAATATATATACACACAAAAATATTTTTAGACAAATTTTATGATAATTTCGAGAAAATGATCTGCAGTTGCCGTGAGACCGGGCACTTAGGCGAAAATCTTGATTTTGAAACTGACATTTAAAGGGGCAATTTATATAACAACAAATTTGGTTTCACTGAGATTGCGGTGTTTTGGTCCATTTGAAAATTAAAATATTCATAACTTTGTTTGATATTTTCCTACACAAATGATTTTGCTATCAAATTACTCAGGTAATAAAGTTCTTTCCAGTGGTAGCAATTGTTTTTCCATTGCTTACACTTGAGAGTTCGGTTTGGACTATCTATTAGACCATTTAGACAGGAACAATCAGCATCTGAGGCTGAGACTGCTACATATAGTAGTGACCGCTTTAATGCCCGCAATCTCGGTGAAGCCAATTTTTTTCTTGCTGGTTTCACTGTCGGCAAGGCAGGGGACCCTGTGTTTACTAAGTTTGTTTTCCTACCCAAGACATCAATTTCCAACCTAATTATGAACTATTGAACATTCCGACCTAATTCCAACCTTGCTGGACACCCTGTAGGCAGTATTGAACTTGGAAATAGACAACAGATAGTGTTCGCAACCTAATGCGAACTTGACTCACTGAAATCACTCCACAGGATCACTCTCTTGCCACATTTATCACAAGGTGGTGAGAAATTGTTCAGTAGGACTAGATCTAGATCTAGCCTGTGCTATGACCCATGCCTCCACTCAGATCCAGTAGCTCTACTGATTGCGATGTCATGGAATGGATAATTTCATCATTTACGACAGCTGACCAGCAGGTGGATGCTAACATGATGTTATGATCGATAGATCTACTCTAGATGTCACTATGATTATATGATAGCATTATAACATCGGTCTGAGAATATCCTTGAGATAAAAGGAATGGGACTGACAATCCACATAGGTCTAGATCTAGTTCAATTGAAAATATTGATAATTCTGACTAATGGAACTTACAAGAACCATGTTGAGATGATACAAAGGACTGGATCCAACTGAGTACTACAGAAATGCTGCTGCCCGTATGGAAGAGAAGGCTGTAAAGGAAGAGTCGGTGTCGCGTGTGAAACAGGAAGTTTACAAATCTATGCCACGTCCAACCTGAACTGGGCACATATTTTGATGACGTCATTCACATAGTTTCCAACAGTGGCAATGTAATAGTAAAGTAATAGCCTTACGCATAGATCTAGATTTAGATCTAGATTTTTTAGTACATCAGTTGGTATCTGAAAATAATGCTATGGGTGACAATTGATTTGTAAGTGTTACATTGAGCTTATCGTAATAAACTGAAATACGCTTGAAAAAGGCAATAAGTACAAGCATGAGATTGAAGGGGAAAAAGGAGCGTCCGAATGAGAAATGATGAACAGAGTTTTTTTTTTATCGGCTAAATTTTAATAAACAATAATTCATATTCCCTTTGAAATGTTTATACCAGTGAGCTTTTTTTCAGGGCCTTTCACATAATTCACAAAGAAATACAAGCCATACTAATAAAAAGTTTTCCCTAAAGTAATATGTGTCGCTCCAAGTGAGCAAAAATAACCTAGATCTATCTAGATCTAGATCTAACCTCCAGATTAACAAACGAACAGACATAACGATCCGAACTATCAGTCTTGAAACACACTAGCTTCAGGACTGTAATAGAATCACATGAAGAAATAACAACAGTAATCAAGTTAGCATGGTTCATTATTCGTTTATTTCTGTGTTTATAATTTCGCCTGTGATCTTGTTGTTGCTCTTATTGTTGTTGTTGCTGCTATTGTTGTTGTTGTAAATAATACGAAGGAGCCACAATGGAGTGAAGTCAAAGGCGAAATATGACAATAATAGTGACAATTCCACTAATAAAGACAGAACAAACACGTGACGTTTCGGGTATAACCTTTCGTCAGACAACAAACGAGAAATATTTAGAATCTAGATCTAAGTAATATTCCGGCATCACACAATGTGATGTCAGAAGAAAAAACATAAAGGAGAAAGAAAGAAAGAAAAAGACAGTGATGTTAAGAAACGTAGCAGAGGGGTGTGAAGAAAGAGCGAGAGTGAAGGTTCAGATCTAGAATGAAATAAAAATATGAAAATAAGTAAGTAATAAAAGGTGAGAAAGAGATAGAGAGAAATAGAGAAATAGAGAGTGAGAGAGAGAGAGAGAGAGAGAGAGAGAGAGAGAGAGAGAGAGAGAGAGAGAGAGAGAGAGAGAGAGAGAGAGAGAGAGAGAGAGAGAGAGAGAGAAAGAAAAAACAGGTAGGGAAGAAAGAAAGGGAGAGAGACGTGTGAGTATGGGAAACAAGAACGAAAAAATAGGATAAAGTAAGACTAGATCTATATCTCACTGGGTCTAGAAAGAAGAAATGATAGGATAAATGTAAGACTAGATTTATATCTCACTGGGTCTAGAAAGAAGAAATGATAGAGAATGAATGAAAGGAAGTATCAATCAAGACAAAAATTTACACTGAAGGTGCGAAATGTATATAAATTACAAATCTATCTCCTTCTCATCTTTTATTACTTACTTATTTTCATATTTTTTTTATTTCATTCTAGATCTGAACCTTCCACTCTCGCTCTTTCTTCACACCCCCCTCTGCTACGTTTCTTAACATCACTGTCTTTTTCTTTCTTTCTTTCTCCTTTATGTTTTCTTCTGACATCACATTGTGTGATGCCGGAGCTATTACTTAGATCTAGATTCTAAATATTTCTCGTTTGTTGTCTGACGAAAGGTTATACCCGAAACGTCACGTGTTTGTTCTGTCTTTATTAGTGGAGTTGTCACTTATTGTCATATTTCGCCTTTGTTGTTGTTGTAGCGACCGTTTTCTAAATGATTTTTTAAAGCACAAGAGTGGAGTAAAAATTGCAATGATTGGGATACATAAGGACGACAATGCATAGTTAGGCCTAATAAAACTCTATATTTTATCAGTTATCTACCTTGACTCAATTTTATCTGTCTGATCCACGTAGAGACAGTTCAGTAGATATAATATTATTGTAGGCTACACACAAACGGTGTAATTCGTAAATTTGATTTTTATAAACACTTTTGTTAGTTTGTTGTTTTATCTTGATTGCAGCAATGCATGAATCCCACCTCCCACAAAAACCCAAACAAAACAAAAACAACAACAAACATACAAAAGAAAAAAATACCACAAAAACAAAAACAAACCCAACAACAGCTCAAAAGAGAAACAAGCAAACGTAAATAACGAAGGAAACAGTAAAATAAAAATAATAAAAAAGAGTCCTACACACAGCAAAGGAAAACAAAAGCAACAAAAATAAAACCATCCTGAAAATTCACTGGAAAATATAGAATATTATTATTATTATGAAATTATTACACATCAAAGATAATCATACCACCACTACCATCATCGACAACTAACACAGCAGCAACAACATTAAAATAACACGATTTTTACCATAAAAATCACAGAACACCCTCCCCTTTGGAGGTTTCTGTGGATAAATCACAAAAGTTGAATTGCCTTTTAACAGATATTGTTTATGTGGGGTTCTCATTTCAAGTTTTCATTCAACTGTATTCCTAGATAAGGGGTTGTTTTCCCTTATTCTAGCCTGAAGCCACCATGTTTATAATCATTACTGAGTGTAATCTACGAGGTCCATTTCATAAGTAAGTTTTCCATGTCCATAGAATGTATGTCCTATAGCTATAGCCATGAAACTGGCATACATACACATCAACCCTTTAAAGATTTCCATTAAAAGATTGTCATCAACATACTGAACAGCCATGGAATGACACAGCAGTTTGTGATGCCACTTAGACCACATTGGCTGGTAAAACAGAGATTTAATGTCAAAAGGATGGGAGAGTCAGATTCTTGATTGACTTTCTCTACAGATGCCAGTGACAGGAAAACAGATTTTTAGATTGAATTATGACTGGAGATTATAACCTGGGTTTACTCTTGGGATCCTGAGACAAAAAGACAGTTAGCTGAACGGAGAGATTTTGATGATCTGCGTCCAGGAAAGCACATCGCAAACAAGGACCAGTGAAGGTCATGCACATGGTTTTCTTCGAAGCCAAAGGTGTAATATTGCTATGGCCTGTCTCAACTAATACTACTACTAACGCCCAGTATTTATATGGTTCTACAAGAAAAAGTTAAGACCAGATATCCGGAAAAAGCGACATGGTCTGCTGGAATCTGAGTTGTGTTTCACCACCACAATGCTCCCGTCCAATCTAGAGTTGTGTTTCACCACCACCACAATGCTCCCGTCCAATCTAGAGTTGTGTTTCACCACCACCACAATGCTCCCGTCCAATCTAGAGTTGTGTTCACCACCACCACAATACTCCCGTCCAATCTAGAGTTGTGTTCTACCACCACCACAATGCTCCCGTCCAATCTAGAGTTGTGTTTCTACCACCACCACAATGCTCCCATTCAATCTAGAGTTGTGTTCTACCACCACCACAATGCTCCCGTTCAATCTAGAGTTGTGTTTCCACCACCACAATGCTCCCGTCCAATCTAGAGTTGTGTTTCACCACCACCACAATACTCCCGTCCAATCTAGAGTTGTGTTTCACCACCACCACAATGCTCCCGTCCAATCTAGAGTTGTGTTTACCACCACCACAATGCTCCCGTCCAATCTAGAGTTGTGTTTCACCACCACCACAATGCTCCCGTCCAATCTAGAGTTGTGTTCTACCACCACCACAATGCTCCCGTCCAATCTAGAGTTGTGTTCTATCAC
>JAXRKP010000643.1:42500-45000 GCA_037039925.1 Doris montereyensis | reverse complement strand
ATACCACGTCGTTAACATTTATATCAACACGAAAACTCTGTGTATATACCACGTCGTTAACATTTATATCAACACGAAAAAACTCTGTGTATATACCACGTCGTTAACAATTATATCAACACACAAACTCTGTGTGTATGCCACGTCGTTAACATTTATATCAACACGAAAACTCTGTGTATATACCACGCCGTTAACATTTATATCAACACGAAAACTCTGTGTATATACCACGTCGTTAACAATTATATCAACACACACAAACTCTGTGTGTATGCCACGTCGTTAACATTTATATCAAAACACAAACTCTGTATATACCACGTCGTTAACATTTATATCAACACGAAAACTCTGTATATACCACGTCGTTAACATTTATATCAACACGAAAACTCTGTATATGCCACCTCGTTAACATTTATATTAACACGAAAGCTCTGTATATGCCACGTCGTTAACATTTATATTAACACGAAAACTCTGTATATGCCACGTCGTTAACATTTATATCAACACGAAAACTCTGTATATGCCACGTCGTTAACATTTATATCAACACGAAAACTCTGTATATGCCACGTCGTTAATATTTATATCAACACGAAAACTCTGTATATGCCACGTCGTTAACATTTATATTTCTTTCGTTCTTTCTTTATCAGTTCCCATTCTACCTTTCGGTGTATGGGTTCTGATGCCCGAGATGATCTTTGTCCAGGATGCCCTGTCCTGGCATTTTCTGTTTCCTTCAAAAAGTTATTTTCTTGTTTCAATGCCTCTTTTATATCTTCTTCCCACTTTCTCCGAGATCTGCCTTTTGGTCTTTTACCTTGAGCTTTAGCACTGTATACTGATTTAGCTATTATATTGTCATTCATTCTGTTTACATGCCCAAACCATCTCAATTGATTTGTTTCTATTTTAGTTTTTATGCCATCTGCTTTGGTTTGATCTCTGGTTTCTGATTTTGTCTCTCTAAGTTTTCCCTATTACTCTTCTCAGATATTTCATTTCAGCTGCCTGTACTCTACTGTATGTTCTAGTGTCTAAGGTCCAGGTTTCGCTGCCATAGAGGAAAGTAGGACAATAAATTGTATTGTATACTGCCATTTTGGTTTTTTGTTGACAATTCTTGTTTACCTACAAATTCCTTTCCTAGATGGTTATATATTGCACTTGCCTTTTTGATTCTATTGCTGATTTCATCTCTTAATTTTAGCTCTGAACGTAATCATTACTCCTAGGTAGTTGTAGCTCCTCCCTGCCTAATGTAAGATTTTGTGTTTTAGCTTCCCTAGTTACTAGCATTGTTTTGGTTTTCTTTGCATTTTACTCTCATTCCTCTTTTAATCAGTTCATTGTTCATAATGTTGATATTCGACTGAAGGTCATTTTCTGATTTTCAAACAGACCTAAATCATCAGGCAAATGAAAACATTGATACATTTACTGGTTTGAGCTTCCACATACCTACATTCAGTTTCTTCATTTTTGAGGATGCCTTTGCGACTGAATCCATAAATGTGATAAACAAAAGAGGACTTAGGATACAACCCTGTCTTACTCCTACATCTACATCAAATTCTGCAGATATTATTTCCAGCTACTCTCACTGCACATGTTGGTTTATTGTAAAAACTTTTAATGACTTCTATTAAATTTTGCTCTACATTGTGTTCTTTTAATGAATGCCATAGTTCGTCCCTCCTCACAGTGTCAAATGCCTTTTCTAAGTCAATAAAACACAGGTGCAAGTCAATGTTTCTCTTAAGGAATTTTTTCTATTATTTGTCTAATTGTAAATATGTGGTCTTGTACACTTCTTCCTGGTCTAAATCCACTCTGATGTTCTTCAATCTGATCCTCTACTCTTTCCTTAGTCTCATTTCCAGTATCCTGGCATACACTTTTCCTGGAACGCTAAATAGTGATATCCTCTATAGTTTGAGCATTCCATAGTTGATCCTTTCTTATGTATTGGTACTACCGTTCCCTTTTTCCAGCCGTCTGGCACCTGTTTGGACTTCCATGCTTGTTGGCATCTTGCATGTAGTAGTTTGTCTGCCTCTCTCCCTTGGTTTTTAATCATTTCTGGATAAACTTGATCTGCTCCTGGGGCTTTTCCTCATTTCACTTTTCTTATAGCTGTTTGGATTTCTTCCCTTTATAGATCTACATCTTCAGCTGTCTACTCTGGATTTCTTGTTACTCTTACTAATTGATCTTTACTCATTGTTTCATATGTTCTGGAGGGATTATGTAATTGTTGAAAATATTTTCTCCGTGTTTCCATGATTTGGCTACCCTCTTTCATTATTTCACCTTTGGCATTCTTAATTTGTCGTATTGGGCATGCTTTGGTCTTTCTCATGCTCGTCATTGCCCCCCAGAACAGCTTTTGATTTCCTTGATAGCTTTCTTGAAGTCTTTGTCCAAACTCTTCCCGTTGTTCCTGTTTTGCTTTCCTAACTTCCTCTTTGGCGATAGTTCTTTTATT
>JAXRKP010000643.1:35000-37500 GCA_037039925.1 Doris montereyensis | reverse complement strand
GATAATCTCATGTATCACTAGAGCTTTTCAATATTCATTACAATTTTAAACATTTCGCAAACATTCAAAGTATACAAGATGAAACAATAGTATGACTTATAAAAGGAAGGGTGTCAATAAAAAAACATGTACTGTACATATCAGTCTTACTGTTATGAGAGATATATTATGAAAAGAAAGGTTTTTAGACATTTAAAAAAATGTTGATGATGCTTCCAGATCTCAAGACAAACGATGGTAAAGCATTCCAAACTTGGAAAAGAATATTGTATTTAGCTAATAACGATAAATATTTGGTTTTGTTGCCAAAACGCTTTAGATTTGTTTTAGGGACAGGGGGATTTCAAATTTTGAGATCTAAGTGTTCGAGGAGGTTGGTAAGGAGGGATTATATTTTGAATGGACGTAACAACTGTTGAGTTTAGGCCGTTGTAACAAGTTACAGCAATTTCAAGATTCAATGGAAGGCCCGAACTGACAGCCAATGGGGAGTTCTGAACATTTCTTTGCTGTGACCAGTTTTCAAATCTGAACTTTTCAAGGATATATAGCATCTTCCTCAATGTTCAAGATGGTTTTGTCATATGCATTTTCAGAGATGTAAGTTTGTCATAACTATTAAGATTGTCATCAGCGTACATGAACGGTAGTTGACTGTTGTCATGTGATTTAACCACTCAGACTCCAAACTATCAAGGTGTACAATGTATAACAAACCGGACCAAGACAGGTAAATGAACACCATACTTAAGAGGGAGCGTCTCAAATACAACCACCAAAACCTTTATGGATTTGGTTCCATTAATGTTTCCAAGGTAAGACTTTAAGACAGACAATTAACATATCCTGAAATTAAAGCTGACAGACAGTCTATTCAATAAAATTGAGTCATCAATCGTATCAGATGTGGAAGACAAATCAAACTAAATTCAAGTGTGGACATTTCCCAACTATCACAGAAACAAGAATATCATTAGTAATTTTAAGCAATGCGGTCTCCTACTAAGGGTTTTCTTACTCGACTGACCGATCAACAAGTTCCATAAGGTTATTTATCAGATAAACTTAATGTTCCTTGAGCTGTTTGACAAACACACAACACAGAAAAAACTATTACGATACTCAAGAAGTGTTTGAAATGTAAGACAGTGTCACATATTAAGATACTACGATTGTATCTGAAGTGTTTGAAAACCTTTAGGATTCTATTAATTATATTGGAACCTGAGTTGTGTGGCTACGAAGACAGTTCCCTATCAAGACTGCAACCATCGTCCTTTTTTTCAAGACGACTTATCCAGATTACCATTACTATCAAGACTAAATGGCTACTATGAAGGCAGTGTCACTATCAAGACAGTGTCACTTATCAAGACTAGTACCACACTATCAAGACTACACTATCAAGACAGTACCACACTATCAAGACAGTACCACACTATCAAGGCAGTGTTTGCTATCAATGGTCACCACAGTACCCACTATCAAGACAGTACCACACTATCAGAAAAGTACCACACTATCAAGACAGTACCACACTATCAAGACAACTACCACTCTATCAGTTTTGTGTCACACTATCAAGACAGTACCACACTATCAAGGCAGTGTCACACTATCAAGACAGTACCACACTATCAAAGACAGTACCACACTATCAGTACCACACTATCAAGGCAGTACCACACTATCAAGACAGTGGTACTATCAAGACAGTACCACTATCAAGACAGTGCCACTATCAAGACAGTGCCACACTATCAAGACAGTACCACACTATCAAGACAGTACCACTACTATCAAGTGCACACAGTAAGCTCACTATCAGTATCAATATTACAGTGTCACACTATCAAGACAGTACCACACTATCAAAACAGTACCACACTATCAAGACAGTACCACACTATCAAGACTGTACCACACTATCAGAGACTGTACAAGACTCCACACTATCAAGACAGTACCACACTATCAAGACAGTACACACTATCAAAGACAGTACCACACTATCAAGACAGTACCACTATCAAGGCAATCAAGATCAAGACTGGGTATCAAGACAGTACCACACTATCAAGACTTTACCACACTATCAAGACAGTACCACACTATCAAGACAGTACCACAAATCAAGACAGTGTTCACACTATCAAGGCAGTACCATAACTATCAAGATAATGACACACTATCAAGACAGTACACACTATCAAGACAGTACCACACTATCAAGACTGTACCACACTATCAAGAATGTACCACACTATCAAGACAGTACCACACTATCAAGACTGTACCAATCAAAAATCAAGACAGTACCAAGACTATCACAGTACCAGACAGTGACAGTAATATCAAGACACACTATCAAGACAGTACACAAACTAACTACAGTACCACACTATCAAAGACAGTACCACACTATCAAGACAGTACACTATCAAGACAGTACCACACTATCAAGACTGTACCACACTATCAAGTTCACACTATCAAGACT
>JAXRKP010000643.1:25000-30000 GCA_037039925.1 Doris montereyensis | reverse complement strand
GAGGTAGATTTTGCTCGAAAAAAATCCAGAAATTTTTACAACCGTCGGCGGGGCTCAAACCCACTACTTTCTTGTTGAGAGGCCGACACCTTGCCTCTGGACTTATTGAATCCTCTTAAATAGAGATACAAATTAATAAATGAATAAACAAATACATAAATAAATAAATAAATAAATAATAAATGAATATTACATAAATAAATAAATAAATAAATAAATAAATAATGAATGAATGAATGAATGAATGAATACCAGAATGAATGAATGAATAAATGAATGAATGAATGAATGAATGAAAGAATGAATGAATGAATGAATGAATAAATAAATAAATAAGTAAATAGATAATTAAATAAATAAATGAATAAATAAGTAAATAAATACATAAATAAATAAATAATTAAATAAACACATAAATAATAACAAAAAAGGAATAAATAAACAAATGAATAAATAAATAAATGAATAAATAAATCCAATCATTCTTTCTTTCGTCATCAATACGAATGAACATTTACACCAATAGGATCTGATTCATACAGCAAAAAAAAAAAGAAGAAAAAAAAGAAACGAAAAAAAATAATTGTTCTCTTGCCTTTTTGTCGTTTTTCTTTTTTTTTCCAATTTGCTTCTTTTCTTTCCCGCTTAGTCTTTCCTTACATCACGTCTCTCTGTTAAGTTTCTCTCTCTCATCACTTTTACTTGAAGCTACAGCAGCCACGTTCAAAGAACCGATGAACCCTAAATCTTCTTTCTTGAAGAGTAACATCAAGTCTTTTCCTCATTGTCACTGTCCGCGCCTCCTTCCTCCCCGTTTATAGATATTACTATCCTCCCCCTCCTCCCCCCCCCCCTATCTCCTATCGATCTCGACAAAAAGACCTATAACCAGTGTTTGAATCATTTTACACCCGCAGTCTTTCGTCTTCTTTTAAATACGCGCATACACACAAATAAACACCCCTCCTCCCCCCTCCCCCGCCCACTTAAAACAAATATTATCGTCTCACCCACTCATTCACACGCATGCATAAATACACTGTTGAATGATCACATGCTATCTGAATTCATACTCTCTGTCTCTGTCTCTTTGTCCTTTTCTCTGTATCTGTCTCTCTGTCCTTGTTTCTGTCTCTCAGGCTCTGTTTCTCTGTCTATCTCTCTCTGTCTTTCTCTCTCTGTCTCTGTTTATCTGTCTCTGTTTCTCTGTCTGTGTCTTTCTGTCTCTGTTTCTCTTTCTCTCTCTGTTTCTCTGTCTGTCTGTCTGTCTCCCCCCCACACTCACTCTCTCTCTCTCTCTCTCTCTCTCTCTCTCTCTCTCTCTCTCTCTCTCTCTCTCTCTCTCTCTCTCTCTCTCTCTCATCATATATATGTGTGTATTTGTATATATATATATATATATATATATATATATATATATATATATATATATATATATATATATATATATATACATATATATCTGTGTCTATATATATATATATAAATATATCTGTATACATCTGTCTATACATACATACATACATACATACATACATACATACATACATACATATATATACATACATACATACATCTACATCTCCCATCCTGTTTTAGACATAATAAGACACTATCACAAATGTGTTACTCTCACTCTCACCACGTCATATTCAAACTCTAAACAAAGGCACTCACTGATATCTTATTCAATCATCATCAAATCATCGCATGCACATTCACGAACACAAACACACACACACACACATGTTTACAAAAACACAAACACAAATTAACACTACTCAATACACCGTTTGCACGTGACATATCCCCAACACAACACACACACACACACATAGATCTACAAACATAAACACGCACGTCCACAAACAAATCACATAAACGAGCCGTTACAGAAACACACTGTCATGTGGATGCTAACACAGAAACACATAACACATAAGCCCACATGTAGAAACACACACACACAAACATCATAAACTCCACAGGAGAAACACTCACCACATAATGTTATAAACTTCCATAAATGAAACACACACACCACAGAAACACATAAACACATAAGGCGTCCACATTGGGAAACACACACACACACAAACACATAAACATCCACACACAGAAACACTCAAGGCACAAACACATAAACACAAAGAAACGCCACATACAGAAACACACACACACACAAACACATAAACACATAAACGAGAGACATACAGAAACACAGACACACAAACACATAAACGTCCACACACAGAAACACTCACACACACAAACACATAAACAGAGAAACGTTTTACTTACAGAAACACACACACACACACAAACACATAAACACATAAACGTCCACATACAGAAACACACACACACACTTTTCAAACACATAAAAAAAAACGTGCCACATAAAGAAAAACACACACACACACACAAACACAACACATCCACAGACATATAAACACATAAACGTCCACAAACACATAAACACATAAACGTCCACATACACAAACATAGTAAAAATACACACAGAAACTCGGCTTCCACCAAAAACCGACCCCCTCCCCCTCCCCGCCATTTTTCTCTCCTTTGCCCTCGCCTCTGCCTCGGTCGTGGCGGCAGCAATTCCCGTTACTGTTGATTCAGAGGGATCCGGTGCTTTTGGAAAAGCGGCGTCATTAGCTGATGAAAATGGGAGAAAATGACAGAAAATTACTCGATCTTCTGCTAGAAGCCAGTGAGTGAAGAACCCTGGCCGGCAATTAGATGGCTGTCTTTATTTGGCCTTGATTGAGTAGTCGGTCTGGAGGGGCTGCCGGGTAATTTACGGGCATGAGCACGGAACAAATTGAGTCGCTGCTAAATGGGTCTATCTGAAATAAGGCCATTCGATAGATTCGGGGGGTGGGACTGGCAGGGGAAAAGGGATGGGGAGAGAGGGTGGAGGTGGTGCAATGGGAAAGTCCAGCGTGTGAGGCGTGTGTGTGTGTGTGTGTGTCAAACCTCGAATGTTAGTGTGTGCGTTAGTGTAATACGTGTATGTGTATGTTTTGAGGAGGAAGGGTAGGAACAGTAATGGGTTGTTTGGGGATGAATAGTGGGGAGGGGGGAGGGGCTGGATTAAATATTCATGCAGGGTGGGGTTCGAGTTGGGGTTGGGGGGGAGGGGTTTATCGTTTGAATTTATGTTGGTTGTATGAAGGAAAATAAAAGGATTGGAACAGGTATTTTGATGAGAAGGTGGAAAGAATTGAAATGATGAGAAGGTTATGAATGAGAGCAGAAAGAAGAAGGCAACTGTTGAAAGGGAAGAGATGAGCGAAGGGCCAAACACTAGAGATGAAATAGGTGAATATAACGTTATGAGATGAAATGTGGTAACTGGATAACGTTATAAGATGAAATGGGTAAATATAAGATGTACGTATGAGATGAAATGGGTAAATATAACGTTATGAGATGAAATGGGTAAATATAACGTTATATATGAAATGGGTAAATATAACGTTATGGATGAAATGGGTAAATATAACGTTATGAGATGAAATGAAATATAACGTTATGAGATGAAATTAGTGAATTAGGTAGCAATATGAATATTAAAACAAGTTGTAGGCAGAGACATCCAGTGACAGAAGGGTAGAGTGCTTGTGGTGGCATCTGTTGTTACATCTTATCCACGAATAATCCCATTCACCGTGCTAGGGAACAGTACTCTTGATGTATACTGGAGAGCATATATATGGTATACTGGATAGCAGAAGGAACTGGAGAGAAGAGAGATATAAGAGAGATGAGAAGCTAGACAAGAGAGAGAGACAGAGAAGAGAGACTGAAGAAGAGAGAGAGAGAGACAGAGAGAGAGAACTGGAGAGAGACAACAATAACTTGAAGTTGAGATAGAATATAACTGGTAACTGAACAGAATATAACTGGAGAGAAGAAATTATATAACCTGGTAGCTGGAAAAAGACCGATGATAGACAAACTGAGTAGCTGGAGAGTATGTAACTGGAGCTGGAGTATATAAAGAAGAAGATGGACAGTATATAACTGGTAGCTGGACCGTATATAACTGTCAGGAGGAGAGCATAAGAAGAGAGGGAGTGGGAGAGGGAGAAGAGAGAGAGAAGGAAAGAGGTAGAGAAAGGGAGAGAGAGGACAGAGAGAGAAAGAGGGAGGAAGGGAAGTGGAGAGGGAGATTGGGATATATATATATAAATAAATATAGCTGGACAGCATGTAAAAATATGGACAGATATAGAGAGAGAGAGAGACAGATAGAGATTGGGGAACAGGGAAAAAAGAAAAGAGGAGCATGGGGGTAAGGACAGCTGAGATAGAGAGATAGAGACGTAGAGACAATAAGAGACCCAAATCTCAGGCTGATAAAGGTCATAAAACTAAAGGTATTGTGCATATCCTGGAAGATGGAGGTCCAGGTTTTGATGTTGATGTACGTTTGCCAAACAGTATAGTAGCTACACTGGGATGTTTGCGGTATAGACTGGCATATGGATTGAGTACAGGCTGGATTTCTTTTCTGCGGCTAAACTGGCATATGGATTGAGTACAGGCTGGATTTCTTTTCTATAAACTGGCATATGGATTGAGTACAGGCTGGATTTCTTTTCGCGGCTATAAACTGGCATATGGATTGAGTACAGGCTGGATTTCTTTTCTGCGGCTATAAACTGGCATATGGATTGAGTACAGGCTGGATTTCTTTTCGCGGCTATAAACTGGCATATGGATTGAGTACAGGTTGGATTTCTTTTCGCGGCTATAAACTGGCATATGGATTGGTACAGGCTGGATTTCTTTTCGCGGCTATAAACTGGCATATGGATTGAGTACAGGTTGGATTTCTTTTCGCGGCTATAAACTGGCATATGGATTGAGTACAACTGGATTTCTTTTACAGCTGGCTATAAACTGGCATATGGATTGAGTACAGGCTGGATTTCTTTTCGCGGCTATAAACTGGCATATGGATTGAGTACAGGCTG
>JAXRKP010000643.1:0-15000 GCA_037039925.1 Doris montereyensis | reverse complement strand
GATTTGATTTTACCCACATCCACATCTTACTAAGGTGACGTCGGAGGCTTGGGTATGATTTTTTAATTTTTGCCCGACCACCATATAAACAGCCAATAGATCTTTAACGTGCATAATATATTGTTATGATCTGCACATGGAATCTCCTTGTTATCGTCCGTCTCCGATACGACTAAGAGTCGATCCACCTACCTGGACCAGGGGAGTAGATTGTACTAGAAAAAACTCGATACGCAAATTTTTAACTGTCGGGGCTCGAACCTACGATCTTTTGTTTGAGAGGGCGACATCTTCTCTCGGGACTGCATAGCCCCCCCCCACCAAAACAATCTAGGAGTTGATATTTTGTTGAAACAGGTGCAGGGTGGTTTATTAATATCGTCCCCACCCCACATTCATCTTAACTACCAATTGTTTCTCTATCCCTGGCTGCCTCAACTGCCTGTCTGTCTCTCATTATCTCTGTCTATTGCTTTTTCTCATTTCCCTCGCTGTCTCTCTGAGTGATCGCGATTTTGTGGTGAATAATAATCAGTAGTAGCAATGATGATCAGCTTTGGGGTGTGGATTAATATTAAAGACAGTGATGTAGATAAACAAAGTCACAACGACTAACAGTAACACACAGAGATAGAGAAAGAGATATACAAACAGAGGATCAAGTTGGTAGTGAAAATGGAGATGAAAAGAAAAAGGACGATGAGAGGAGAAAGGGGACGAGGTTGGGAAAATAGGAACTGGGGTGAGGGAAGAGGGAGGGGATGGGGTGAGGAGAAGAGTTGCGCTACGATGGATAGCTAGCTAGCTAGCCACTACTACAAATGAAATCATGGGGGAAATGTGGCTACTACAAGGACAAAGATTGATCATGAGTCGAACAGGATGTGCCGGCAGAAGAACACCCTCATTATCCAAACTCCATTCTATATACCCACCCACCCGTCCCCCCTCCAGAAAAGGCAGACGATTAAGCTGTCTTGCTGCCAAAACAGGCGATTCAATTGGCCAGCTCATGGCACTGTACGCTGGAAATTCATGAGACGACCGGAAATGCAACCCCGACGCGTGCTTCCGCTCTTTTCCCGCAAGAGTGCCGAGAATGGGGCTCTAATAATTCTGGAGGAGTGGGCATGCGCGTGGAGCGTGTTATGTACACTAGCGATCCCAGTTAGAGAGCGCGTGAGCATAGCGCGTGTCGATGGAAGTGCCGCCACGTGTTTCACTGAAGGATGGCGCTGTGCGGATCGCTTCTGAAGAGTTAATCATTTAGTTGGCTATTGTAAAGGGATAGGGTTAATCTTAAGGCCATTGTACTTCAAGAACAATTATTTCCTCTTCCTCCCCTTTGGCAACATCCATCAACACAATCACAATAACAAAAGTGAGTCAAACACACACACACACACACACACACACACACACACACACACACACAAACCCCCAATTCCGAAGGATTTCAACGCCTTGCATACAAATACAAACATACATGGTTCAATCTTTAATCATTGGTTGTCCCTGCACTCATTTTACCCTATTTTAAGAGAGGCTTCAATGCCTCTTTTATATCTTCTTCCCATTCTCCGAGGTCTGCCTTTTGGTCTTTTACCTTGGGCTTTAGCACTGTATACTGATTTAGCTATTTTATTGTCATTTGATACATTTACCCTAGTACAGTAAGGCTGTGGAATGGACTGCCAACAGAAATAAAACTCTGTAATAGTATTGAAGACTTTAAAAACAGAATTAAATACATCACTTTAAAGCCACATTTTGATGAATATTTTTGGGTTAAAGTGAAATGTGTGCGCTGATGGTAACACTCAAAATTGAGTTGGTCACATATTATTATGAAGAAGAAGATACATTCACTCTCTCCCTCCCGCCTTTTTTCCCCACTTTATCTCACGAATGTTGTGACCCTTATTTTATTTGTTCTCACATCCCTCTAAGCCCGCTTTCCCTACTTTCTATATCATTCATTTCACTCTCTCGTTCTCTTAAAAATGAGTTTATTAGAGAGAAAGTTGAGAAGTGCCCCCTTATGCTCTATACTTCTTATAGAAAACCATAGTCGTTTTGAACGAACAAAAGAAGGCAGAACTCTTTGGTATGGATCTTTCAGAGTGAAAAGTTAAAAACAATTATTTTCTTGTATATTTTTCGTGTCCAATATTGAAAGTTAATGAACGTTGGTAGCCTGAACACTTATGAAGTTTAAACTTTCTAATTTTGTTCTTTCTTTCTTTCTTTCTTTATCAGTTCCCATTCTACCTTTCGGTGTATGGGTTCAGATGCCGAGATGATCTTTCTCCAGGATGCCCTATCCTGGCATTTTCTGTTTCCTTCCAAAACAGTTAAATTTCTATGCTTCAATGCCTCTTTTATATCTTCTTCCCACTTTCTCCGACGTCTGCCTTTTTTACCTTGGGCTTTAGCACTGTATACTGATTTAGTTATTCTATTGCCATTCATTCTGTTTACATGCCCAAACCATCTCAAATGATTTGTTTCTATCTTAGTTTTTATGCCATCTGCTTTGGTTTGATCTCTTATTGTTGTGTTTCTGATTTTGTCTCTTTTAGTTTTCCCTACTACTCTTCTTAGACATTTTATTTCAACGTCCTGTTTTTTACTGCATTTCTACTGTCTAAGGTCAAGGTTTCACTGCCATAGAGGAGAGTAGGACAATAAACTGTGTTGTATACTGCCATTTTGGTTTTTTGTTGATAATTCTTGCTTACCTACAAATGCCTTTCCTAGATGGTTATATATTGTACTTGCCTTTTGGATTCTCTGGCTGATTTCTTCTCTCAGTTTTCCCTCTGAGTTAACCATTACTCCTAGATAATTGTAGATTTGAACTTGTTCTAAATACTCCTGCCCAATTTACGATTTTGTGTTTTAGCTTCCCTAGTTACTAGTATTGTTTTGGTTTTCTTTGCATTTACTCTAAAAGCTCTTTTATTTAATTCATTGTTCATAATGTTCATATTCGACCGAAGGTCATTTGCTGATTTTCCAAACAGAACTAAATCATCGGCAAATGAAAGCATTGATATATTTACTGGTTTGAGCTATCTCATACCTACATTCGTTTTCTTAATTTTTGAGCATGCCTTTGCGACTGAATCCATAAATGTGATAAACAAAAGAGGATTTAGGATACAACCCTGTCTTATTCCTATATCTACATCAAATTGTGCAGATATATTTCCAGCTACTCTCACTGCACATGTTAGTTTATTGTAAAACCTTTTAATGGCTTCTATCAAATTTTGCTCTACATTGTATTCTTTTAAGGAATGCCATAGTTCGTCCCTCCTCACAGTATCAAATGCATTTCCTAAGTCAATAAAACACTGGTGCAAGTCAATGTTTCTCTCAAGGAAGTTTTCTATTATTTGTCTAATTGTAAATATGTGGTCTTGTACACTTCTTCCTGGTCTAATTCCACTCTGATGCTCTTCAATCTGATCCTCTACTCTTTTCCTTAGTCTCATTTCCAGTATCCTGGCATATACCTTTCCTGGAACGCTAAGTAGTGATATCCCTCTACAGTTTGAGCATTCCATAGTTGATCCTTTCTTATGTATTGGTACTACCGTTCCCTTTTTCCAATCGTCTGGCACCTGTTTGGGCATCCATGCTTGTTGGCATATTGCTTGTAGTAGTTTGTCTGCCTCTCTCCCTTGGTTTTTGAACATTTCTGGATCAAGTTGATCTGCTTCTGGGGCTTTTCCTAATTTCACTTTTCTTATAGCTGTTTGGATTTCTTCCATTGATATATCTACATCTTCAGTTGGTATACCTGTTTTACTACTGATTTATTTAGTTCCTTTATTTTGAGTTTAGTAGCTTTCTTCTCTTTCTTTTTCTGTTTTTTTTTTCAGTCAGTAATCTCAATTTGGCGATCACTAAATATTTCTGCTTCTCTGTTTACTCTTGCATCCAATGTATTGTAAAAAGGGAGCTGCTAAGTATTATGTAGTCTATCGTGGACTTTTCACACCTGTCTTCATTTACTCTTGTATATTTGTGGATATCTTTATGAGGAAAAAAGGTGTTGGCTATTTTCATGTTATTCTTTAGGCAAAAATACATTATTCTCTCTCCAGTTTAAGAAGTTTTTGTCTCACCTTTTTACCTATTACTCCTCTTAACGTTTCTACATTGTTGCCAACTCTAGCGTTTAAATTTCATAAAAGCATTAGTTCCTCTTTGTGTTTAAGATTCTCTGCAGCTATTGTAAATCGTTTTCGAAGACATCTTTTTCTTCTTTAGTTGCGTCTTCGTTTGGTCTATAAGCTATTAATAATTTAATTCCTCGTCCTTTTGGTTTAATATTTACCTCTAATAGCCCTAGTCTGATACATTTCCAACTTTCTAGTAGCTTTTCATGCCTTTTATGCACTAGGAGGCCTAGTCCTGATTATTATGTTTATTTCTCTGAATCTGTTTGTTTTTGGATAAGCAGGGGATTAGTCCACTGTACCCTAGGTAGATGGTGGGGCTGCCACCTTGAGACCCCATACCAGGCCTTGTTGTTTTCTCTCAGGGTTAACTCCCTTAGCCTTTAGTCATTCAAGACCAGCCTGTAAGGCAGCAAGTTGTTATTTTCTGTCAGGTTTAACTCCCTTAGCCTTTGGTCAGTCAAGACCGGCCTGCAAAGCAGTAGGTTGTTTTATGTCAGGGTTAACTCCCTTAGCCTTTGGTCTGCCAAGACCTGCCTGCAAGGCAGCAGGAGACTCATGGAGGGCGGGATCATCTACTCCCCGTACAGGTGCTTACCTGTCCACTGCCTGGTTTGTTTTTCCATACTTGTATTATATCATTTTTATTGTCAATGTAGCTTCCTGAGGTCAAAGCCATTAGAAATACAATCAATAGTATTCTTCGTGAAAAGGAAGCCACATCAACGCCCCCCCCCGACCCGAAAAACAACAGCAGCAAAAATGAAAGCAAAACGAACCCTTAAAACAGCAACAAAATACATAAAAAAACCCAAAAAACAATAACTAACAAGCCCTCCAATCCCACCCCCATCCCATAGCAAACAAACAAAAACAGCAACAAACAAACAACAGAAACGAATGATAGAAAACCCAATACCCACGCACATTGTACCGTAGAGTATTAGCAAATCGTAATAAAGCGAGACATAACAAACTATTTTGCCTACCCAACAGGACACTAGTCTGAAGCAGGTTTCACTTCCCAGCTGATGTGGATACGCACGAAAAGGAAAATATGCCTTAAGCATCTTTTCTGAAGAAAACAACAACAACATCGCACTTAGCATTGCCAGGATTCAAATTTGGACACCACGATCTCAGGTCCTGCAATCTAACCGCTAGGGTGCCGACAACTCTGACGAGGACTGTTATAATATGTTCGATTCCTTCTTGATGACGAGGCTTGGACATTGAAAGCCGACAAAGAGAGGTGAATGCAAGTTTTCGATACCAAGCAGCCTGAAGAGATTGCTCCCGCAAAACCAGCATTATGTATGGAGCATGGTGACTAACCTTGTAGGCCCTCCAGAACATCTCCTGGCAACAGTCAGACGACGCAAACTGTCATCGTTTGACCATGTAGTGAGGCACAACGCTCTCAAAAACGATACCACAGGCTGGGTCAAAGGTTGGACGCAGATGTGGAAGGCACCGGAACCGGTTTGAAAACATCAAAGAGTGGACAGAGCTGACATGTGCCGACATTTTGTCGACTGCCGCAAACAGACTCGCCATACTAAGGATGTCGGATGGGACTGGGGAAGAGGGTGATGTTCTCGATGGTCGCGATGCAAAATATTTCAAGCTGATCTTCAATAGATTCAAAAGGAATCAATTCAATTCATTTCAGTTATAAAAAAAAACAACTTTTAATCATCCCCGTTTGATTGAATGGCAGCCGAGTGACTTGAAATATAGAGGCTTTAAGAATATTGAATTAACTAGTTCTTAGTACCTGTCAAAATGAAGTCTTTTCGTCTTCCCAAATTGTTGTTTGGTGAAACAAATGGACATTTGCCTGCAATATACAAAAGCTTGTAGGTGTGAAATACGAGCTTTTTCTCTCACTCTCAGTCCAACAGATATGCCAAGTTGTAATCTTAGTAGAAAAACTAATTGCCTGGGGCCTTTTTCAGTAAAAGAAAATTCCCTCTCCCCCTCCCCTGCCCTCCCGTCCTCGATCATTTGCTGGTAGGATTGACCATTGTATGTCATCAGCCACGACTAAAAGACTCAGAAATTTATATTTGACATAACGGACATAATGGAAAAGACATAAATCTTTTGGAAAATATCCAAGCTGTTGAGTAAAATAGAAAAAAATAAAGTTATGCAGATATAATATTCTTTAAAAAAACTTCCCAGCTGTTCAGGTAAAAAATTTAAAAATCACGTTGACACCATGTTCAAGTAAATAATCCTTTAAAGCAGTTCTAAGGTATTTGAGTAAAATCACATATAATTCCAATGATGTCAGTTTTTAATGGACATACGTGATCAGTTCAGTAAAAGCAAACGTCACTTTAAAGCAGAATGACACTCAGAACCTTGAGTGACCCTTTCCTCCTGGGCTCAACACTTTGTTTATTTAGTCACTCCTCTTTTCAACAATAACGTGAAACTTGTAAACAAGATTTAAACTCTTGATCTGTAGACCTACAATTCAAACATAAAATGTCCGTCCAAGGTTCGATATAACGTATCTTATTCAGGAAGAGGTTATGTTATTAGCCTCCTTCGTTTGTCTGTCCGTCTGTCTGTATATCTGTATATCTGTATATATGTCTATCTGTGTGTTAGCAGCATTACTATAAAAGGAACAAGCGGATGTTATTGAAAATATTAGATTTAGATTTAGAGCTAGCTGATATATATAACTTTCCCCAGGGCTGTTTTGAAAATTATCTAGTGTATTGACCCCGAGAAATGCCAGCCTATTCATTACACTAGATTTACACGTCTTACCAAAAAGTCATTCATTTTCGTGGTGATTTATAGATCTATAAAGATTGCTAGAATCTACGCCTCATAAGAAAAAATGCAGAGCAAAAGAGGCCCAGATAGAATGCTAGATTTCAATAAATAATTTAAAAGGAAGTTTCAACTGTTATCACTAATCAAATAAACAAAACATTATGCTGCATTACATGCGAAAAACGACAATAAGTGGCAACTTTGGCGGAGTTGTCACTTATTGTCGTTTTTCACTTTTGACTTCACTCCACTGTGACTCCTTTGTATTATATCGTATTATAGTTATACATGCTGAGTTTCTAACACTGCCTTATTGGGGTAGCGACGGCATATTGGTGGAGGTCTGCACTCTCTGTGTGTTTTCTCTACTTTGATAGTGGAAATGTGTCGGTACAAATGTTGCCCATGACATCAATTATGCTATAGTTTATATAATTTATAGCGATTGCTTCGCAGTTTTTTTTCTCGCGTCTTGAACGCAGTTTGCAGCGCTGTGCAAACCAACTAAAATGCTGCACCATGCTGTACATCTTGCAAGGCAAATATACATCCGTTTTTAGTGTGAGACTTTTTCATTGGTTCAAACTTTGACCTTATATTGTCCTGTCTGTTCCCATTGGCTATTTGGTAGAGCACATGCTTGCCTTAGGCTATAAACTGAACGTTACCCAGATAAAACAAAATGAAAAAACATGTAATTCTGAAACCACATAATATGATAAAAAAAACATCAATGAGACCATCTGTGGCTTGTGTCATTTTTCCTTTACATTTTGGGAAAAAAAGTTTTGTAGTGTTCGTGTAAGCATGTTAACAAATAAACAAACAAACCAAATAAAGTAATACCATAACCGACCACGTATCTAGTTAACTAATCAACTAACCAACCAACTGACTGACAAACGAAGTGACTGACTGACTAATTAACTACTACCTGACTAGACTAACTATCTAACTAATCAAATAACTAACTAACTAACTAATTAGATAAGTAGCTAACTAACTGTTCACTAACTAAGTAACTATGTTTCTAACTAATTAACTAACTAACCATCTAATTAACTAGCGAACGAACTAACTAATTAACTGACTAACTATCGGACTAACTAACTAACTACATTGTAATTAATTAAGTAAAACCTAGGACTTCAGACTTAGGAGGATTCTGTTTTGGTTTATTCAAATAACCAAAATCACTAAAAACAGTTTCCTCCCTACATAAAGTTTCTCCCACTGCCTTTGGTCTCACTACCAATCAAAGTAGCATGCGATCGCTTTGGGGTAGAGCCTTTCATGTCAACACGTCTCTAGCTCTAACTCTAACTCTAACTCTAACTCTAACCACTGGCACTAGTAGTAGACACCGCCACCGCTCCCTTGTCTCTCCAGCCTACACCCACCACAGTCAATAACCCTTAGCCATTCGGCTGGTCCTTGGAGACTTGTCTAAAGATGCTCTGCCTGGTGTGCCAGGCCTCGGCTGTCAATGAAAAGCTGTTTGGTTTCATTGCTCTTCAACTCACCGCTGTTTCCCCCTCTAATCAGATTGAACCATGACCGTCTGTCCTTCTGTCTGTCTGTCTGTCTGTCTGTCCTTCCGGTCGTTGGAGTTGATCTCGGTGCGAACCAGACAATGGAGGTTAACGACAGCATCAAACGACGAAATCCTGTTAACTGTTGTAGCAGTTGTCGGCGGTGCTTTCCTTTCATCCTTTGCCACGCCAACACTCAGCCTCTTTCTGGCTCTGACGCAATCGGCGAAAGGCTCTTGGTGGTAAAACCTCAATGGCTTCTCGATCTGTGTTTCTTAAACTTGCTATTCTTTTCTTTCACTTCTAAAATAATTAATTATCGTTATGATGAAGATCCCAATCATCATTGGTCTCATTATCCTGATGATTATCATCATCATCATTATCGTCATCGGTGTCGTTATCATTGTCAATACCTATATCACCTTCCTCGTTTGTCATTGTCACTACCATCATCATTTTCATCATCGTCATCCTCATCATCATTGTCATCATCATCATCATCATCAACATCATCATCATCATCATCATCATAGCCGTCGTCGGGGTTATCATCATCATCGTCGTCGTCGTCATCATCATCATCAGCTTTATCATCATCGGGGGAGGGGGCGTAGGTAGTTGTCTTTTTGTGAGAGAAGCAGAACGAAGACAGAAGCAGATGGAGACTAACAAAGAGTCAGGGATGAACAGAGAGGGGGGCAGATAGAGATAGAAAGAGAGAAAGAGAGAGAGAGAGAGAGAGAGAGAGAGAGAGAGAGAGAGAGAGAGAGAGAGAGAGAGAGAGAGAGAGAGAGAGAGAGAGAGAGAGAGAGAGAGAGCGAGAGAGAGAGTGAGAGCGAGCGAGAGAGCGATAGAGAGGAGAGAGAGAGAGATATATAGGGATATATATATATATATATATATATATATATATATATATATATATATATATATATATATATATATATATATATATATAGAGAGAGAGAGAGAGAGAGAGAGAGAGAGAGAGAGAGAGAGAGAGAGAGAGAGAGAGAGAGAGAGAGAGAGAGAGAGAGAGAGAGAGAGAGAGAGAGAGAGAGAGAGAGAGAGAAGAGAGAGAGAGAGAGAGAGAGAGAGAGAGAGAGAGAGAGAGAGAGAGAGAGAGAGAGAGAGAGAGAGAGAGAGAGAGAGAGAGAGAGAGAGAGAGAGAGAGAGAGAGAGAGAGAGAGAGAGAGAGAGAGAGAGAGAGAGAGAGAAAGAGAAGGAGAAAGGGAGAAAGAGAAGGAGAAAAAATGAAAATCAAAGAAGATAAGTAGATGACTAAATCCAAAGACAAAACCGTTCACAAAGAACGAACTCGCGCGTAAAATGACAAGAAAGGGGAATAACACTGGATCTTAGATCTATTTCGTTCCAATGACAAGAAAGACATTCAAAACCAACTTGAATCGAAAGCAAATATGAGAGCAGTCCACTAATAGCCGGATCACCCTGTGTTCAGTCTGGAGAGGAGACAAAAGGGGAATCAAAAATGATATCAAAGGGCGTCTATTGAACTTCATGTCAGGTTTTAGAGCTAGGAATGGTATAGGTAGTCCCAGATTTAGAGCTAGGAATGGTATAGGTAGTCCCAGGTTTAGAGCTAGGAATGGTATAGGTAGTCCCAGGTTTAGAGCTAGGAATGGTATAGGTAGTCCCAGGTTTAGAGCTATTATGGAGATGTTAAAATGACACTGTAGTCTATGTTGAAGACGGCATGGTAAAATCTATGTAGATGACAATAGTACGTCAGTAGGTCATGTATTGCTTGCTTCCTTACTCACTCACTCACTCACTCACTCACTCACTCACTCACTCACTTACTTACTTATTTACTTACACATTTACTTACTTACTTACTTACTTTCTTAATACTTACTTTCTTACATACTTACTTATTTACGTACGTACTTACTTACTTACTTGGCGTTACTTAACATTGATTTCCAGCATAGGTTCTAATGATTCTCTTCACTGGACTCCTGTTGTTCTTGGTTGTTTTAGTCTTCCTACATAATTTGTCAGTCCTATTCGTAAATGTATCTAAAGTCTTGGTACATAACTTGTGAATCCTATTCGTAAATGTATCTAAAGTCTTGGTACATAACTTGTGAATCCTATTCGTAAATGTATCTAAAGTCTTGGTACATAACTTGTGAATCCTATTCGTAAATGTATCTAAAGTCTTGGCACATAACTTGTCAGTCCTATTCGTAAATGTATCTAAAGTCTTGGTGCATAACTTGTCAGTCCTATTCGTAAATGTATCTAAAGTCTTGGCACATAACTTGTCAGTCCTATTCGTAAATGTATCTAAAGTCTTGGTACATAACTTGTGAATCCTATTCGTAAATGTATCTAAAGTCTTGGCACATAACTTGTGAATCCTATTCGTAAATGTATCTAAAGTCTTGGTGCATAACTTGTCAGTCCTATTCGTAAATGTATCTAAAGTCTTGGCACATAACTTGTCAGTCCTATTCGTAAATGTATCTAAAGTCTTGGTACATAACTTGTGAATCCTATTCGTAAATGTATCTAAAGTCTTGGTACATAACTTGTGAATCCTATTCGTAAACGTATCTAAAGTCTTGGTACATAACTTGTGAATCCTATTCGTAAATGTATCTAAAGTCTTGGTACATAACTTGTGAATCCTATTCGTAAATGTATCTAAAGTCTTGGTACATAACTTGTCAGTCCTATTCGTAAATGTATCTAAAGTCTTGGTGCATGTCAGTCCTATTCGTAAATGTATCTAAAGTCTTGGTACATAACTTGTCAGTCCTATTCGTAAATGTATCTAAAGTCTTGGTACATAACTTGTCAGTCCTATTCGTAAATGTATCTAAAGTCTTGGTGCATAACTTGTCAGTCCTATTCGTAAATGTATCTAAAGTGTTGGTGCATAACTTGTCAGTCCTATTCGTAAATGTATCTAAAGTCTTGGTACATAACTTGTCAGTCCTATTCGTAAATGTATCTAAAGTCTTGGTGCATAACTTGTCAGTCCTATTCGTAAATGTATCTAAAGTCTTGGTGCATAACTTGTGAATCCTATTCGTAAATGTATCTAAAGTGTTGGTGCATAACTTGTCAGTCCTATTCGTAAATGTATCTAAAGTCTTGGGGCATATTACTGTTTCAAAGTTGTGGCACCCTCACACTTAAGAAAAAAACAACAACTAAAATAAACAACAAACGAACAAAGCTGGACACGGCAACCAAACCTCACACCCAGTCAAAAGCATCCCAACCCAACCCCCTCTCCCCCCCACTAAAAAAATAACGACCCCAAAACAAAACAATAAAAACACCAACCCAAACAAATAAACATCACAACTCAACTCTTCTCCAAACTTCCTACCACATAAAACCAAACAAACAAACAAGCACACAAATGGATTCACAACAACACTACTAAATGTAAATTGCCTACTCTGGTAAAGGAGCTGAGCTATATGACTTAGAACCCCTATATAATTATTTTCGACAAATATACGATTTTAACAACCAATTTTAAATTTCGATTTGGAAAGTTAAGCGAACGTAAAAGCATATTATTCGTCTCTGAATCTGGTTTATAGATAGCTCACTGCAACACGATTTATACAAGTTTAGCTACATGTACAGGAATTGACGCCGTTTTTTGATGTTGTACGATTACATGTAATTTTTATTGTTGTACGATTACGTGTAATTTTTGTTGTTGTACGATTTCATGTCATTTTTGTTGTACGATTACATGTAATTTTTGTTGTTGTACGATTACATGTAATTTGTGTTGTTGTACGATCTTTGGTGTATGGGTTCAGTTTCGAGATAATATTTCTCCAGGATACCCTGTCTGGCATTTTCTGTTCCCTTCCAAAAAAGTTAAATTTCTAAGCATCAATGCCTCTTTTATGGCTTCTTCCCATTTTCTCCGAAGTCTGCCTTTTGGTTTTTTACCTTGAGCTTTAGCACTGTATACTGATTTACCTATTCTATTGTCATTCATTCTGTTTACATGCCCAAACCATTTCAATTGATTTGTTTCCTTTTAGTTTCTATGCCATCTGCTTTGGTTTGATCTCTATTGTTGTGTTTCTAATGTTGTCTCTTTTAGCTTTCCCTACTACTCTTCTTAGATATTTCATTTCAGTTGCCTGTACTCTACTGTATTCTCTGTCTAAGGTCTAGGTTTCACTGCCATAGAGGAGAATAGGACAATACACTGTGTTGTATACTACCATTTTGATTTTGTTGACAATTCTTGCTTACCTACAATATGCCTTTCCTAGATGGTTATATATATTGCACTTGCCTTTTGGATTCTCTGGCTGATTTCTTCTCTTAGTTTTCCCTCTGAGTTAATCATTACTCCATCGGCAAATGAAAGCATTGATACATTTACTGGTTTGAGCTTCCATATACCTACATTCATTTTCTTCATTTTTTGAGGATGCTTTGCGACTGAAGCCATAAATGTGATAAACAAAAGAGGACTTATGATACAACCCTGTCTTACTCCTATATCTACATCAAATTCTGCAGATATGTTTCCAGCTACTCTCACTGCCCATGTTGGTTTATTGTAAAAAATTTAAAATAATAGTTCATCCCTTCTCAGTGTCAAATGCCTTTTCAAAGTCAATAAAATACAGGTGCAAGTCAATGTTTCTCTCAAGGAATTGTTCTATTGTTTGTCATATTGTAAATATGTGGTCTTGTACACTTCTTCCTGGTCTAAATCCACTCTTATGCTCTTCAAGCTGATCCTCTACTCTTTTCCTTAGTCTCATTTCCAGTATCTTGGCATATATACTTTTCCTGGAACATAGTGATATCCCTCTATAGTTTGAGCATTCCATAGTTGATCTTTTCTTGTATTGGTACTACCGTTCCCTTTTTCCAGTCGTCTGGCACCTGTTTGAACTTCCATGCTTTTTGGTATATTGCATATATAGTAGTTTGTCTGCCTCTCCCTTGGTTTTTAATTATTTTGGATAAACTTGATCTGCTTATGGGGATTTTTCAAATGTCACTTTTCATAGCTGTTTGGATTTCTTCCATTGATGTATCTACATCTTCAGCTATCTCCTCTGGATTACTTGTTACTCTTAATTATTGATCGTTACTCCTTGTTTCATACGTTCTGGACGGATTATGTAGTTTGTCGCATTGGGCATGCTTTGGTCTTGCTCCTGCTCTTCATTGCCCCCAGAACAGCTTTTGATTTCCTTTGAAAGCTTTCTGAAGTCTTTGTCCAAACTTTTCCTAACTTCCTCTTTTGGCGATAGTTCTTTTATTCATGTAATCTATCCTTACCTCTGATCTCTTTGTTTGTAAGTATTTCTTTTTTCTTTGATCTTAGTCTTGATATTCTCATTCCATCATGCTGTTCTTTACCTATCTCCTTTAATTTGTTTCCTACCATAGACCTCTTCAGTACAACTGAGGAGTGTTTCTTTATACATCTGTCACTTTTCTTCTATTGTGCTATCATTCAGATCCATCTGTCTTTCACTGATAAATCTATATATCCTAGATTGGTATATTACATCTGTTTTACTTCTGGTTTACTTAGTTCCTCTATTTTGAGTTCAGTAGCTTTCTTCTCTTTCCTTTTCTGTTTGTTTTCTTCAGTCAGTAATCTCATTTTTGGCAATCACTAAGTGATGATCACTAAATATTTCTGCTCCTCTGTTTACTTTTTTATCCAATGTACTGTAAAAAAGAGAGCTGCCAACTATTATGTAGTCTATCATTGACTTTTCACACCTGTCTTCATTTACTTTTGGATATTTGTGGATATCTTCATGAGGAAAAAAAGGTGTTAATATTTTCATGTTATTCTTTAGGCAAAAATGTATTAGTCTCTCTCCATTCGGAGAAGTTGTTGTCTCTCCTTCTTTACCTATTACTCCTCCTGACATTTCTACACTGTTGCCTACTTTAGCATTTAAATCTCCTAAAAGCATTAGTTCCTGTTTGGGTTATTATCTGCAGCTATTTGTAAATCGTTTTCAAAGATATCTGTTTCTTCTTTAGTTAAGTTTGTTTGGTTCATTTAGCAATTAATAATTTAATTTATCGTCCTTTTGGTTTAATGTTTACCTCTAATAAATTTCCAACTTTCTAGTAGCTTTTCATGCCATTTATACACTAGGAGGCCTACTCCTGCTCTAGCTCTATCTTTGATATCTACTCCTGAGAAGATTGAAATATGATTAGGTCTTACATTTTCTATTCCTTGTCCTTTTTCTTTGTTTCTGTAATGGCCAAAATATCTACTTTGAATTTTTCCATTTCTTCAACTAATTCTAACTCTTTTACCATTTATTGTCCTAACATTCCATGCCTCAAAAATCACAGTCCTATAGTCGTTTCCAAGTTCGTCTTCGAAAGATCAAGCCGGTTATATTGCATTGATTTCTTTGAATCGGTTTGGTTTTGATAAGCAGGATTAGCCCATTGTACACTAGGTAGATGGTGGG
>JAXRKP010000642.1:212500-242500 GCA_037039925.1 Doris montereyensis | reverse complement strand
GTTTGCCATTAAAGGTTTTGTATCATTCGTGTCACAAAACTGGATGTTCTGTAATCACATGTGACGGCTTGTGCTTCCTTTCTATGAACCATCTCTAATTGCCTTATTTTATAGCAATCTTATTTATTTGTTTACCTTTATTATCAAGGAGCATAAGATTTCTCCATGGAAAGGACATGTTTATATGTTTAAGGATTGCTGGAGTTCGTCATTGCAGTAGGAATGTGTATAAACTGTATTGGTAGTTTTACCTCTCTAAGCAATAATTGGGGCCTGTTTTCTTGACTGAAATTCGACACAAGCTCCCCTCCCACCCCCAGCCCCCCACCCTCCCACCCCCGCTTGTTGATAATTTTAACGTTTCCTGATAGACGTAAGGTCATAAAGAAAAATAACGTCGCCTCCAGACTAAGACAACCAATACTTACCTCCCAGATAACGATTTGCAGCTGTGTGGAAAGAGGAAGGAAGAAGAGTGTGGGATGTGTCTTACCTAATGTCAGAAGTTATACATGTCGAAACGAAGACTCGAAGCCGTAAGCATAAAGCCTCGAGTCGATCTCCTCATCTCTAGACCATTCCCAGCAGACAATTCCTCCATTTTTCCTCGGATTTGTTGGGATCTATTTGGTGTTTATTCATCCATGTCCAGTAAGAGCGGTAATTTTGGGATTTGGGTAGAAAGTAGAACTCAAATTCCACGGATACAGCCGTTCTTATCATCACGGTGTCTTTTCCATGCGCCACTTGACAACATGAAGCCCGTGCGGTTTGTATCTATCTGCGATAAGACTACCTGCTAGATTCCAGTTTACATTGGATTAGGGCCTATGTGCACGGGGGCGGGGGCTTTTTGAGTAACAATTCGAGGTAAATATTTACATGCCTACGTGGGATGTGGTCGGAGAAAATGTTTGAGGCCTCCTTCCTGGCCAAGCACCGTTGCTTAGAAACATTTTATCCGATTCTCGCCCCTATGGCTATCTCCATCGTAAATTCCACATCAATCTGAAATGTTATGTGCCTTTAGCTAGCTCATTTATTTATTTATTTGTACGTCATCCATTCAGGTCAAATTCATTTTACCCTTCTTTCCTTTCTCTGTCAACTCACAAGAGGGTGTCTATTATTTCTAAGTGGAAAATTGACATATTAGGTAACACTAAGGTGATGGTGTTCGGGTTATCCTTTGCAACCTTTTAATTAAATTGTCTGGACACGTTAACGTTTATAGATTTCGTTCATGTACGGATCGTTAACGCTTACTTACCACCAGAAAGTTAGAGTTGGTGGTCTAGACGGTACATCTTCAGCGTGGTGCTATTTGGTTTCCCATCTTCGTCGATTCCCCGGCAGCATCTCCCATACGGCATGGGTCCCAGACAGTATCGAATCGAATAATCATATAAACAAGATGTGTCTTCACATTAACTTGACAGAAAACATGTCTGCCAAGTGGGTTTTTTTTATCTTTTTTTAAATAATAGTATTGGTGTATCTACTTGTCGTTTCACGTCTTAGAGATGAAGTGTTCCTCGTTGGTATAACAAAAGTAGAGATACTATTTTGGATGTTTAGGAATCTGCTGCTTCAGATTTTGTTCTGCAAGGAATTCAAACTCGATAAAAACGAAATTATCATCGATACATTGTGTACTTAAGCCGCTCAAATGGTGCTTTTTGTTTCTGGTTTGATTCTTGTATTGCTATAGAAATCTTCTTTGTCGTATATATATATATTATATATAGAAATATATATATATCGTATATATATATATATATATATATATATATATATATATATATTGTATATTAAAAAGAATGGTTTCCCGTTATAATCCATATTATATCGTCAACAATTTCTTCAGGTAATTCAAAATTAAAGAGGGCATAATAATTGAAAACAAGTAGTGTTTACGCTTTTCACTGCCTAAAAGGAATGTGAAAGCAGCAACAACCAACTAAAAACCATGCACAGACACACACACACAAATGTTGGTTGTGTTTTTCTCTATCGCGTATAGTAATAGAGTGATTAACGTGTTTGTGGCTTTGTTATTCTACTTTTTTACGATCATTGATGCTATTTCTGTCCTTAATAATCTTTTTGCACTCAATGAGGCAGATGGAAGAAAACAAAAGCACAGGCGGATTGGTTGTATAATAACCGATATTTAAAATTTGCTTTGTGGACATTTGTTTTCATAAATGTATTGATTAAAAGTTCTGTGAACATTCAGTCCATTCGAAGCGTTTTTTCGTTAAAGGCTTTTTAGCTCATTGTTTGGTTATATTTGGTGTTCTCTTCAATCTAATAGACTCAAACTATCAGTACCAAAATGAAATGTCAGAGTAACATGAAATGATCGATTAATGCACCAATGCAAAATCGATTTTACACATTCGTTGACTTGAATAGGCATGTGTGATATAATGAAGTAGCACTATGATCTAGAAGTGTACGTTTTTATTACGTAAATCATTTTGAATTAATAATAAACAGAATGAGACAAAGAGGTATTGTGTAGTGAAAATAGAACTACTCATCTCTTGTGAAAACATTGGTCTAAGGACACATGTTCGCAAACGGCTTAACTGCGCTTTTTAAAGCATTTGTTAGGAACGGCTTTGTACATGGTACCTACTCGTGCTGTTGTCTCTCGATTCTGGAGGGACTAATTCTCTCAGTATATGGGGATATTAATACATTTTGTTAAGATTTTAATACCATGTGCCTTTCACAGGTAGCTCTATCACTGAATACTTCCGATCAGCAAGTTGAAAATGATTTATAAACAGGGTACCTGTCGATAAGGTTAAAGACAAGGGGGGGGGGGGCGGGGCGGAAGGAGTCGAATGATTGCTGATAGAGTAACGGTGCAATGACGCGGAATTCAAACGCATCTTAAGCGTGAGAATATTGAACTGGATTCATGATCTGGTCATTTTAAGAAAATGTCCCCAGTTTTAAATAACAAAACAAAAACTTAACGGTTGATGGTTTCCATTTACAAAAACCGCGCACGGTAAAAATCCTGAAGCATTTTGAAATGATGCCTATGCGAAATACAAAATTAATTATTAAACGCTGTGATTCCCGCCTATGGTGAATATGAACAAATAAACCAAGAAGAGTGAAAGAAAGAAATAAACGAACAAAGAAAAAAGATGGATCAGCTGGTGAGAAAGCTTTGCCTGTATGGAAAATCTCATATTGCATTCTAGCATTTAAGACAGCATGAGCAGGGTGCTCTCTTGCTTTTTACCATAAAGCCACTTGATGTTCCTAAACGCAATCTCAAATGATTCAAGTAAGAGCAATCAAATATTACGTTTGCTAATGCCATTCAGCCTTTATGTACAATAATAGACATACTTACATGTTATTGACGGTATACAGCTTGAATGAATGGAAATAAAGTGGGTTTTTTTAAAGTTGGAAATTCGATTTGTTGTTATTTTCTCCATTCGATTACTCGACACCAGGTGAATCGAAATATCACGGATTGAGTGACTGATTATGAATGCATAATTGTATCTATATATGTCTGTGTGTTCATATATGTGTACATACGTTATTATGTAATATACAAGTGTAGTTGAAAGAAGAGGCGCTTTACCATGTTTTTTGGTTGATTAATATCCTAACAGAATTAGTATAGACTGGTGACATGGAATGTATTAAATGTTAAAAGGATTCAAACAAGCAAAAGATGCCAAATATTCTAAACTTGTCGACATGGGCTTATAATTTTCTTCTCGAAATGATATTATAATAGCATAGATCTAACTGTGAAGAAAAAAATTATTGTCTAAACTATTTCCCCGTTATGGCAAATAATGATAATTATCTTATTAATTAACCTCTGTTCACATGGTTTATCGCAGTTTTAAAAAAATGCTTTTTTCCCTACATAATTCGTGTTTCGGTCACCCCAAGCTTACAAAAGCCAAAACGGGAATAAAAAAACACACAACTGTACAGGTACCTCCATTATTATTATCTGTTTTTCTCCCAACAGAACAATCACGTGTGCGATGGGTGATGTGAAAGTGGAATCTACGACGGCATGAATGATTCAGCAGTGCAGCATGTGGCCATGTCTGTCCCCACGGAATGCTGGAAGGGAGCAGACGGCAACGTTGGAGGCGTCAAAGGGGCAGCAGACGGCGGGAAGACGGTGGAGGAGTCTGATTTTGGGGCCGTCGTCTACATCGTGGTCGTCCTCATGTTCTACTCTACGGGTATGTGACGTCATCAAACCACGGACATAAATTGACTGGCGCATAAGACATTCTTTTCTCTTGTGGAAAAAACTAAGATAGAAATAAATTACTTTTTTTCTTATCTAGTAATACATAAGTCGATATCTTAGAACCATGTTGTTATTATAAACTGCATACGTGTAATATAGCTATGTACATGTTAGAGTCCCTCGTTTACAAAGATAGACACATTCAAGGGAATGGACAGGAAAATGCATGGCTAACAACCAGACAAGATGAGACGAGTGACGTCACATCAGCACTTATTGCCTTGCTGCCAAGCGAAGCAACGCTTGGAAATATGGCAGTTATGCTCCTATAGCTTCGTCGTGGGCTTGGAGCTTTTCCTTCATGACACTTTTTTTTTCACTTGATTTTACCCACGTACACAATTAAGGACATCTCGTGGTTTTTTGGTAGGATTTTTATTTTGCCCAGACTGCCCTCTAAGCATGCAATGGATCATTAACGTGCACAGAGAGTTGCGATTTGCACACGGAACCTTCTTTTTATCGTTCGTTTCCGATGGGACCAGGATGTCGATCCACCTACCTGGAACAGGGTGTGGGTTTACACTTCAACCTGTCGATACTTAAACTCACGACCTTTTGGTTGAGAGGCCAATACCTTGCCTTTTAACGTGCAGTTTTGTTAGGTTGTTTTGATTTTTGTTCCTCTGTGGAGGCATGAATAAAACTGCGATGTGTGCCCATGTTGGCGAGAAAAGCTGGAAATAGCACAAAGAGATAGATAGACAGAGGGAGAGAGGCAGAGAGCAGAGAGAGGCATAGAAGAGGCAGATAGATAGATAGAGAGAGAGACAGACAGAGAAAGAGAGAGAGAGAGAGAGAGAGAGGAGGGAGAGAGAGAGAGACGGAGAGAGAGAGAGAGGGAGGGGAGGAGAGAGGAAGAGAGAGGAGAGAGAGAGAGGGAGGGAGAGAGAGAGAGAGAGAGAGAGAGAGAGAGAGAGAGAGAGAGAGAGAGAGAGACAGAGAGAGAGAGAGAGAGAGAGAGAGAGAGAGAGAGAGAGAGAGAGAGAGAGGAGAGGACGGAGGGAGGAGAGAGAGAGAGATATTATTGTAAACAATTTCATTCAATACATCATTATTTATTTAGTGTCTTTAAAAGAAAGGACTTGCAATCATTTCCAGTATTGACATATTGCACATAAAGGCCAGGTGATACAAAAAGTACAACCTAGCACACAAACGCCTCCGTTGTTTCCTGCAAAGAACGACACACATTTTCCTTCTAGATTTGTTCCAATCAATCCATTTGTCATAAAGCGGCAGAAGTATTCGTTCTATTATTCTTTTGTCTGTAACCACTTCTTCCGATTTCTCAAGATTTCGCGTGGATTTTTGTATTTACCTACTGGCTTTACCAAATACGGTGATTTGGAGATTTTGATAGAGTGTGCACTGGCACGTTTGGACTAAGGTCTTTAAGGTGCATGGTGTGCAAGTGTATATAACATCAAGAGGGTTTTTCGTTCGTCTCCCAACAGGACTTATTGCGAGATCCAGAGAGTTTTGAATCAGATATAAACCATCACTGTCTGAATGAGGAGAAATTAATGTATCATGATCGTTATTTCGAGCATAAAATATACAGAGAAATGTATGATTACTTTACCAGGAAAACTTCGGATTTGGTTTCACGTGCCTTTGATAGAATTCGAATCCCGAATCTCCAGCTTGAAGATTTGACAATTTCTGCCCTCTTTGATTATCGCAAATTGGTGGATGCCGCATAAAGAGACGCCAAATGCATGATTGAGTGTCAGTCATGTTATCGAGCTCCACTAAACATAAAAAAAGTTTCCAGTATCACAACCATCCTCTCTTTCATACAATTACATCCTCTGTATGTTCTGATGTTTGTCCATACACGAAATGACCTTTAACCGCATGCTATCATTAATGGTACTTGTTCATGCCAAGTCCATCCATTCTGTGCTTAGTTCAAGCTTCAAATCTTTTTGTCAATATCTGAAGAATTTTTTCTGTTGATATGTGAAAGAGCGTTTCTATCAATGAGTCCGTGTGCTTTATGCCAAGTTCCATCTACTTAATGTGTTTCTGTCGATATCTTAAAGAGTCCATGAGATTTATGTCAGGCCCAATATGGATGTGTTTCAGTCGATATCTTAAGATGAGGGTCACGATCGCTAGAGGCTCAGTGTCAATCCTGTCATTCAAACATTCATAGAGGTATTAGTGTAAATAAATGATATCCAAGAGAAGGGCATTGCCATTTCCGCGACCTCCAATCTAGGCCTACAGGGTCTGACATCCAGCTTTTTTTGTTTATTGAAAGTTTGTGTCTATACCATGCATGTCCCTACAAGATGTTTGAAATCTGTAGGGGTCATGTGTTTGCTGACCTTAGTCATATTTAAAGTCATGAAATGTAAATGGTATAAAAAGATAAACCAAGGGTACATAAGTTCATTTAATATAAGTAAAAATAAATATCCATACAGTCCATGAATTGGTGTAGCAAGTGATACATTTTTTCTTGTATATTTCAGGAGTTCTCGTTATGATTGTCCGCTATCTCAAGACAGAAAAGAAAGAGCTTGAGGAAGAGGCCACGCTAGAAAACTTTTTTCAGATTGATGCCAGACAAGAAGAAAGAACAGGAACATCGGGTCAATCGCGTGGCCATACACGCTTTCCATACATTGACATCTTTTTCATATGACGATGAGGACGACGAAGACAATGAATTCAATTCTAAATCTCCTTCGCCACAACCGCTGCTGGTTACAGATTTGTGACGTCAAGCAAAACTGTCGTTGGAAACTTCCCATTCTTCCCTCAATGCGAATCCTTCATTCGCTTCGTCTTTCTTCTTTTTGTATCAATACTGGTGTCATGATTCAAGGAATCGATTTGCTATATCAAGGTTACACGATTACTTACGTGAAAATGTGCTTCCTGACACATCACTAAGCAAAGTCAGATCGTTACACAGCAGAGAAACAATGAGTATGCAAGTGTTTCATTAAAGGGACCATGGGCGACAACATACAATTCCATCCAGCTGAACGGTTATCTGATGACCTACCCTTATTAGTTTTAACAGTCTAGACGATATTATACTTAACTGTCGAAAGACCTCCCTTGGCCAACTTTCCTGATATGATGAATTAATTCGTGGTAATTCTCGTTCATTATGCAAGGGGAACGTTTGATGTAACCACGGATTTCTCAATTTCAGCGAATACATACAGAACATTTCCATCTGCGGTTGATGTCTGCTGTGAAGCAGAATACGCCATTGAAAGATAGAGGTGCAAAAGACAAACCAACTTTTGCATTATGCGATGAGGCACAGCGGGATATTTCCCCATTCAAAATAACAAGATGGCGGAAATGATACAATGATTCAATTGATGAGATGATCGTGAGGGAAAATAGCTTCTGGGAAAGTAATAATACGTAGGATAAAAAGGTAAGGATCAACAGCAACAGAGGATAATGGCATAAAGTAGAATCTGGCTGGTTTGTAACGCTATGGCAAAGCAAACGTGACAAACCAGATCTAGCAGAACATAAATATTGATATGTGAAATCGTTATAGATGGAGATATGATTCACTATCATTGACCAAATAGTTGTGTGGGTATTTCCTCAGGATTTGCTATATAAAAAAAAAAAAAAAAGAAAAACTTCTTTGTCATGGTTGTGCCTATGTAATTTCTTTGTTTAATTGATTATGTTGGCTAACTGGAGAACGATTGTCAACACAGAGAAGCTTGGGCATCTTTGAGTGATGCAGTGAAGTGTAAAACCAACACATTGATTGTTTGAATAAGTATCCAAGGAACAAATTAACATAGGGATGTCTACAATGTAACCAATGAAAGATATCTTGGCTAAAATAAAGCTTTTCCTGTTTTTATTCTGTTTTGGTCAAGTAGACGTCCTTAACCAAGCAGGACAAGACTTCCTTACAAGAGTCCATTACTTGAAAAAGTTGGATAAGGCTTAATATACACGAGAATTACACACAAGTAGAGCAGTGCAACACAGAGCATGCCAATTGCTGAAGGCCAGTATGCACACACATTTGAAGCAAATCAAAGTTCATGATGTAGGATATCCACATACATGTATTATTGTGATCTGGTCTGAACTGACAAATTACAATGTCATGAAACAAAGTATCCGTGATTTGTCGTGTGACTAGCATGAATAATCAATCAATGTGAATAATATCGTTGAAACATGTATCTTGGTGATACCGTTTGAACAGTATCATGAATGAGAGTTCATTATGGCTTTTGTTGGTACCGACTGGCTTCAACTCTTATTGTTCTGTTCAATTATTATTTTTATAATTTTTTGTTTCGTCACAGCACACTGGCCTTACTTGAAAACATTGAGGACACAACGACAATTGATTTATCACTTACCATGATCATAAACATCTATACAATATGAATAATATGAATAATTCATGATTCACAGTCATTGTTTTATCAACCGAATTATGTTCTTATTGAAAATATGTTTTATAGCTCTTGAAACATAATATAAATGCAGGTGTATGCTCCCATAATTATCTCCACACAGACGTGTTAAATAAATTAATGCTTTTGGCAATGCTGAGTATATATTTGTCTCTCCTTTTAGTTCATTCATTTATTTAGTTTCATTTATGTTTATTGTGTATTCCTTTGACTGTAACCATTGGCACCTGGGTAGAGTTGGGGAAATGCGTGTTAAGTGTCTTTCGCAAAGGAGCACGACATCGGACCTAGCTTTGTTAGAATTCGTTCTCGGGACCTTCATCCCCAGTCTGGTAGCCTAACCGCTCGGCCACCAAAGCCGTGCTTATTATACGTGGTGAAATTCTGCCTTCTTCTCAACGCCAAATTTGAATGGGTCTTTTCTTTTCAAAGCAACGTTTAGCTATTAAACTCATAAACTCCCAACTCACAATGTACATCCCCTCTCTACCCTATTTTTTTCCTTTTCGGTGCCGTTCCTTTACCTCACGTGGTGAAAGAGTTTATTGTACAGGCGACAAATATTTTCCAAACTAGAGGAATAAATACATTTTCATAGTAATATTAACGTTGTTTTGATCCTGTTATTGCTGCTGATTTTTAAACTATGATATTAATTTTTGTTGTTTTTTGGTATTCTGGCTGTTTCTGTTTTGCTTTGTTGTGGTTTTTTCTTTTTTGTTTATGCCATTTTCATATCATAGACTTCGTGATTATAAATAACCACTACCCTTATTAACATCATGATTATTTTATTATTATTATTATATTATCATTATTATTATTATTGTTATTATTATTATTATTATTATTATTATTATTATTATTATTATCATCATTAGTAGTAGTAGTAGTAGTAGTAGTAGTAGTAGTTGTAGTAGTAGTAGTAGTAGTAGAAGTAGTAGTAGTAGTAGTAGTAGTAGTAGTAGTAGTAGTAGTAATAGTAGTAGTAGTAGTAGTGGTAGTAGTAGTAGTAGTAATAGTAGTAGTAGTAGTAGTAGTAGTAGTAGTAGTAGTAGTAATAGTAATAGTAGTAGTAGTAGTAATAGTAGTAGTAGTAGTAGTACTAGTAGTAGTAGTAGTAGTAGTAGTAGTAGTAGTAGTAGGAGGAGTAGTAGGAGTAGTAGTAGTAGTAGTATTGGTAGTAGTAGTAGTAGTAGTAGTAGTAGTAATAGTAGTAGTAGTAGTAGTAATAGTAATAGTAGTAGTAGTAGTAGTAGTAGTAGTAGTAGTAGTAGTAGTAGTAGTAGTAGTGGTAGTAGTAGTAGTAGTAGTAGTATCCGGGCAGTGGACAGGTAAGCACCTGTACAGGAAGTAGATGATCCCGCCCTCCATGAGTCTCCTACTGCCTTGTAGGCAGGTCTTGGCTGACCAAAGGCTAAGGGAGGTAACCCTGAAAGAAAACAACCTGCTGCCTTGCAAGCCGGTCTTAACTGAACAAAGGCTAAGGGAGTTAACCTGACAGAAAATAATAGCCTGCTGGCTTGGAGGCTGGTCTTGAATTACTAAAGGCTAGGGGAGTTAACCCTGACAGAAAATAACAGGGCCTGGTAGGGGCCTCAAGGTGGCAACCCCACCATCTACCTAGGGTACAATGGGCTAATCGCCTGCTTATCCAAAACAACCTAATTCAAAGTAATATATACAATGATATACCCAGCTTGAACTTTCGAAGACGAATCTGGAAAAAGAACACGGACTGTGATTTTTGGAACATGGAATGTTAGGGCAATTAATGGAAAGGAGTTAGAATTACCTGAAGAAATGGACAAATTCAAAGTAGATATTTTGGCTATTACAGAAACCAAAAAAAGGACAAGGAATGGAAAATGTAGGACCAAATCATTCTTTAATCTTCTCAGGAGTAGATGTCAAAGATAGAGCTAGAACAGGAGCAGGCCTCTAATGCACAAAAGGCACGAAATAATACTAGAAAGTTGGACATTTTAAGCCCACGGCTATTAGAGGTAAATATTAAACCAAAAAGGAAAAGAAATTAAATTATTAATAGCTTATGGACCAAACGAAGATGCCACTCAAGAAGAATAAGATATCTCCGAAACGATTTACAAATAGCTGCAGAGAATCTCAAACCTAAACAGGAACTAATTTGTTTTAGAAAATTTAAACGCTAGAGTAGGCAACAATGTAGAAACATCAGGAGGAGTAGTAGGCAAAGAAGGAGAGACAACAACTTCTCCAAATGGAGAGAGATTAATAGATTTTTGCCTAAAGAATAACGTGAAAATAGCTGAAAGGTCAATCATAGACTACATAATAGTTAGCAGCTCCCTTTTTACAGTACAATGGATGCTAGAGTAAGCAGGGGAGCTGAAATATTTAGTGATCATCACCTAGTAATAGCCAAAATGAGATTATCAACTGAAGAAAACAAACAGAAAAGGAAGAAAAGAAAGCTACTAAACTCAAAATAGAAGAACTAAATAAACCAATAGTAAAACAGGGTTGTATCCTAAGTCCTCTTTTGTTTATCACATTTATCGATTCAGCCGCAAAGGCATCCTCAAAAAGGAAGAAAATGAATGTAGGTATGTGGAAGCTCAAACCAGTAAATGTATCAATGCTTTCATTTGCTGATGATTTAGTTCTGTTTGGAAAATCAGAAGGGACCTCCAGTCAAATGTCAACATAATGAATAATGAATTAAATAAAATAGGAATGAGAGTAAATTCAAAGAAAACCAAAACAATGCTAATAACTAGGGAAGCTAAAACACAAAATCTTAAATTAGGTAGGAGATTTTAGAACACGTTCAAAGCTACAATTACTTAGAAGTAATGGTTAACTCAGAGGAAAACTAAGAGACGAAATCAGCCAGAGAACCCAAAAGGTAAGTGCAATATAGGAATATCTAGGCAAGGCATTTGTAGGCAAACAAAAATTGTCAACAAAAACCAAGATGGCAGTATACAACACAGTTTATTGTCCTACTCTCCTCTATGGCAGTGACACCTGGACCTTAGACAGTAGGGAATACAGTAGAGTGCAGGCAGCCGAAATGAAATATCTAAGAAGAGAAGTAGGAAAACTAAAAGAGATACAAGCAGAAACACAACAATAAGAGATCAAACCAAAGCAGATGGCATAAAAACTAAGATAGAAATGTATCAACTGAGATGGTTTGGGCAAGTTACCAGAATGAATGACAATAAAATAGCTAAACCAGTGTACAATGCTAAAACTCAAGGTAAAAGCCCAAAAGGCAGACCTCGCAGAAAGTGGGAAGAAAGAAATAAAAGAGGCATTAACGCAAAGAAATTTAACTCTCACGGAAGGAAACAGAAAATGGCAGCCTGGAGAAAGATCATTTCAGGCATCTAAAACCCATACACAGGATGTAGAATGAGAGCTGATAAAGAAAGAAATTATTATTACTATTATTATTATTATTATTATTATTATTATTATTATTATTATTATTATTATTATTATTATTATTATTATTATTATTATTATTATTTTATTATTATTATTATTATTATTATTATTATTATTATTATTATTATTATTATTATTATTATTATTTTTTATTATTATTATTATTACTATTATTATTGTTATTATTATTATTATTATTATTATTATTATTATTGTTATTATTATTATTATTATTATTATTATTTTTGTTGTTGTTGTTGATGTTGTTGTTATTATTATTATTATTATTATATTATTATTATTATTATTATTATTATTATTATTATTATTATTATTATTGTTATTATTGTTATTATTATTATTATTATTGTTATTATTATCATTATCATCACCATCATCATCATTATTATTATACTATTATTTACATCATCAGCATTCGCTCAAAATCGATTAACGGGATAGGTCTATGACTACCATCTTGAAAACAGGGCTAGGTTTAAATTATTAAATATTTAGATGAATGCCTGAAAATACCATTGGATGAGATAAGGTAAGATGAGATAGCCTTTATTGATCGTTTAACATGAAATTGCATTGTGTTTGTTGGCATTATGCTCACAATAAATAACCACAACAACAAAAATAATTTACATAACATAACATAATTCATACTCTGTCTTATTCACTCATAGGCCTCCACTTTCGTAATGTTAAAGACGTCATAATACATGGATACAATAAAGTGGAATGGTAATATTTTACATAGATTTAATCACAATTCCATAAGGCGAAAGGGAGAAAAGAATGAAAATTACGACATCGAGATGGGGCTTTTTTGAAATGTGAAAGCCTTCCAATCCTACTACTTGCCTGGATTTGGGACTTGAGGACATGGCAGAAGAATATATACGTTTTAGTTCTAATGCTCCCTTTTGAAACATTAAAGTGTTTTCTGTCTCTTAAATGTTACAAAAGTGTCTTCTGGCCTGTTATCATAAATATATATTTTGATGTTTTGTATTCAAACAAGTTGGATTCCCCCACCCCAATTGGGCACCCACTGGAAATGCCTCTAAGAGCATGCTACATACATTAATGTATGATTTTGTTGATGTGTGTATACATATATGTGTACTGTCATAAAAACTACGCCCATCTATCAATGTTGAATAGAAAACAGATGGGATTTGGGTTTGCTCTTTAGTTGGTCACATTTCCTCAAAACATTTTATGAATCAGTCTGAGTAATTGACCTTTCAATTTATTATGCATTTTTTAAATTGAATTTTTTACATACTTCAACTTTTTATGGAATATGAATGTACGTGTTTATATTAATCTATAAAACTTTTCTTTATGGAAAATATCCAACCATATTAATCATCACGGCAAGTATAACGTCATGAACAGTTCAATCCATTTCGTAACTTTTCAAACTTATGACGGTTTTCATTTGTAAATATTTGCATATTATCTTTCTCTTTCTTTTCTTTTGAATCAGCACGTGTCCTTGATATGTGTGTCCAGTTACATTTTTGATCCCATACCTTTCTGTCTGAAAGAAAAAATGTGTACGATTTTAAATAGGACAATCTCTCTCTCTCTCTCTCTCTCTCTCTCTCTCTCTCTCTATATATATATATATATATATATATATATATATATATATATATATATATATATATATATATATATATATATATATATATATATATATATATATATATATATATATATATATATATATATATATATATATATATATATATATATATATACACCTCAGTTAGAGGACCCCTGCTCTAAAGTCTTGTCCGCAATTTTTGAAACTCAAACCTAAAATAACTACCACTTTAATGTAATATGTTTCAATGCAATTTACCCGTCCACGAAATGCGGTGATTTCAGGATGGATTAAGAGGAAATAGAAAGACGAAAACACAGATATATGAAAAGGAGGAAAAGAAATAAGTAAGACCTACCAGCAGTTAGTTCCAACCGCCCAACACAACATCATCCCCGCAGATGGAAGCGAATGAACAAACTTGCAAGGGAGCAAACGAACAAACAAACACACGAACAACCGAACAATAAGACGAACGTGACTGTTACTCACTTTTATCCTTTAAATGACACTACGATTAGTTTACCTTTACGGTCTTCCTTCTGATCTAAAAACTATCTTTGAACTTGTACCAGTCATGACTTGTACAATATGCTTTGCATCTTTCAGATGCTATGATTGTAGTATATAACCTTGATTAGTTGAAATAATCTCCACCGCCAAAAACCGAGCACAACATGTTCAAAAACCCAATAGTTTGGCAAACATAGATGTGCGTGTAAACAGAGAAAAACAACAATTCTACGATTGATTAAGGTCTTTTAAGGGCTCTCAAAAATTGATTTTCTCTTAACAATTTCAGAACTACACCTCATGTTTGTATGTTTATTTGAATATATATATATATATATATATATATATATATATATATATATATATATATATATATATATATATATATATATGTGTGTGTTTGGGTTTGTTTGTGTGTATGTGTTTAAATATGTATGATATATAAAAAATATATATAATGTATGTGTGTAAATATATATAAAAATGTATGCAAACACACACACACACACATATATATATATATATATATATAAGAGCAAAGTATATATATATATATATACTCAAACAACAAAAGTAAGTATACTTTTTCAAAGATGAAAAACTATTTTCATGAACAACACAATATTACATACCAATTTACCATCTAAAAGGGAATTTCAAAACCTACAAACTGGGAAAAACAGTTTTACAATTAATTAAAAAATAAAGTTGTAGCGACTTTAAGAATATTTATACCTCAAAATCAAAAGTCAAATTTTTTCTAGAAATCTTTAAGAAATTGCGTGTCATGAGGGATAAGATCATCATGATGATAAATCCTAGTACCAGAGAGCACCGATGATTAACGGATAACCATACGTTACCATTTATTGTTTTCATCAAATCCAGATTGCTTTTTTGTTACATCGAGCAACCTAATTCACACTGACACCTGTCTCGAAAAAGCCAAAAGCTTTTGATCGTTTTCCCAACGAAATAAATAATTTTCATTGATTTTAAACCAAATGATAGACATCTATTGAGATTAATTTAGATCTAACTGTAAGCCTTTTTAGGACAACGAATGACAACGTATGGCTATCTGTTTGTTGTCTGTACTTTCTGGTACGTGTATTAGGGATTTATCACCATGGTGATCTTTCTCTCATGACGTGCTGTGTCTTAAGATTTTTTAAAACATGTGACTTTTGATTTTGATGTATGAATCTTCAAAGGGTCAATTCATATTTTTAATACTATTCTTGTAATACAGTTTTCACCAGACTGTAGATATTGAAATTCCCGTTTAGATGGTATATTGGTGTGTAATGCTGTGTTGTTTATGAAAACACTTTTCGTTGTTCAAAAAGTATACTTACTTTTGCCTTTCAATATATATATATATATATATATATATATATATATATATATATATATATATATATATATATATATATATATATATATATATATATATATATATATATATATATATATATATATATATACATAATACGTACGTTTTCTAGCATATTTCATGTAATAGTATTGCCTTCTTTCTCTGTTAAAATGATATTTTATACTTTCACCTATCACGTTTAAATTTCCGAATGAATAAATTACAAACTATAACTCATTTTAGTGTGAGTGTTTTTCATTACAATTCATACCGTCAGTCGTGTTGTATTAATCTTGACCAATGGCGTTATTTCTTTTACAGCATTGAATTTAGGAGAATCTGTTGTTTTGTTGTTTTTGTTTTATTTTTTCTGGTGAGGGGGGAGGGGGCAGGGGGATACGTTTGGTTGGCTTTTCCCTCTTTGTTGTCGTGCCTATTTATTTTTGAAGACATTGTTGTCATTGGGGGGGGGGGGAGGGGGGGCATTCAATTCAATTGAATTCAATAATATACTTGATTGTCCATTAAGGCATATTGTCTTCGTTCACATGTCACTTCAAGAGACATACATACATACACACATATGCAACTTACATACATACATACATACATAAGTATATACATACATACATACATACATGCATACATACATACATGCAAGTATACCTACATACATACATACATACACACAAAATACACATACATACGTACATACATACATACATAACAGAAACATACGTACATACATACATAACACGAACATGCATACAAAACACAAACATACGTACATACATACATACCTATACATACATACATACACATACTTACCTACATAATATTTACCTACCTACCTACCTACCTACCTACCTACCTACCTACATACATACATACATACATACATACATACATACATACATACATACATACATACATACATACATACATACATACAGACGCAAACCATTGACCATTATGGAAAGTAAAGAAATTCGAACATCGCTCCTTGACGACACATCTACGAGCACGGATTTTATTGAAAATAAAGAAAATGGAAGTGCTGACATTCAACAAACAAACAACAACAGTACGGACTCAATTCAGAGTAACGACAGTGCTATCCATTTATTCAGCCTGTCAACCGTAAAATCGCCCATCTATGGTTGGAAATATAATAAGAGAATCAAACAACCTAGACGACACGGCGACAGATATGAAACACACCGAGAAGAAGATAGATCTACACATTTCTGACACATCCATACGTCAGACAGTGAGACCGAATATGACAAAGAAAGCTCTCGCACAAGTGTGGAAAACTCATCCGTGAAAAACCAACAAGGTGGTAACAGTAATCACACATGCTTTGCTGACATGGTCAAGCAACTTCACTGTGATAAAATAAGCGTCCATATCTTCAAAATCACGAAAGAAGGCATATTACACAGCCAGATCGCCAACGAGGACATTTTTATAGCTCGTGTTAGACACATTTCAAACGACACGTGTTATTCTTGCAGAAACTGATGATCTCACTATTGAGTATTGCGTTACCAATCAAAGGATAAGAAATGTCATTGTCAAGAACAACGAAGACAACAGCCCATATGCAAAAATATGACAAAGACATCTGCTTAATTGGCAAGACCAGACGACCTGGATTATGGAGGACTGCGACTATGGAGACCCCGTGCACAGTGTTCTGACATTACTACCCCATCTTAAAACTTTGATCTTCAAAACATTGAATCTATAATCTATAGAAAGAAAAACAGGGACGAAACAAGTTCTGGAACCCATGACTTGTATAGCCAATAATATGCATACATTTTCAAGTTAACATTCTCTTAATAATGTTTTGTAATTCTCAGATAATTATCAATTTATCATGGTTTGATTTCTGATTCCTCCTAATGGATGTCATTTCTGTTTGCCCTTTATTTGCATATTTGTGAATGTATTCATTCAAAGCAAGTTCTATTTTGATAGAGATGCATTGATGATGTTTCAAGAATTATTGTATCCATTTTCACCATAAGTTCGTGAATATCTGAAATAATGCCTTCACTTGATGTTTTGATGAAATTTCAATAAAATGTAACACACACGTGAAAAAAAACCCAAAACGATTTGTATCTTAACTAACCTCTCTCGTTTGACGAGAAAATCAAGAATTTGGATATGATTACAGGGAGAATAAACGGAAGAATTGAATCATTCTTGACTTTCTAGCCATCCAGAAACATCTCTAAAAAAAATCATTTTGAGTGGACAATACGCAACAATAGTAAAGGTTTCTTTGTTTATTTGTTTGTTTGCTGGTTTGTTTCATTAAAATTTACTCCGTGCCCCATATGCAATGAGTTCATGGTGAAATAATTAAGAGCAAACAGCTAGATAAGAGATAGGTGACATCAGCACCCACCAACTCCCCCCCCTCCTCCACCCCACCTCTGCATTAGCAAAGGAATAGAGAACACAATTACTTAACTTTGCATTCTTACAAGCCATGCAGATGCCTACACCAGTCTAAAATAAACCTCTACATTAGCAAATCCGACGTCTTCGATTCCTCAATATCTCTTAATATATTATTATATTGTAACTCTTTGCTCGACAAGACAGACGAGCACACACCATAAAAAATAAAGGGACTTGTCATATATAAATAAATCATATTCTATTGAGAAGGCAGGAGAATACGTGCAATATATATATATATATATATATATATATATATATATATATATATATATATATATATATATATATATATATATATATATATATATATATATATATATATATATATATATATATATATATATATATATATATATAATATATATATATATATATACTATCTGGACCTCAGCAATGCTCTCACTTAGGAAAAAACATCATCAGATTATGGATTTATAATATCATAAGTAAGGTTAGGTACAAACATGCAATTTTTATAACTACGGAAACTTGATAAGAATGATAAGGAAATAATGTTTCTTGTGCAAACAACTAAGAAGTAGGACATTTATTCATCTTTTTATTTTCCAGAAGCTCATCGAAGCCAACAGACGACAAAATCATCTATTTTGAATCATGCGTCATGTGACCATCTGATAACTTACACAAATGCTTACATTAGATTCATATCGCGATTATCAAAATTTTTGCGTTCATGTCACTGATTTCGTCATAATAGATCTATATTATATCATATTATGTAAATCGGCCTAATTATGCCGATCAAAATAAGATCAAATCTAAATCTTGATGTCTATCTCTAAAAAAAAAAACTATACTCATCCCATCTCAATATTTTGAAGTTGGGTTGAGGTGCTATCGTAGTAATTAAAACTCTTTTCAAGAAGAAAGGATAACAGGAATCACAGATAAGAGAAATTACGAATAAAAATTGGAAACTATGAACTGCTCAAACACAAGTAAAATATTGATTTCGGACATATGATAAGCTTATTTTATCTCAGGATGTTAAACGTAGAACTTTCAGATCCGAAAGAGAAATCGTGAGGAAGTAAAAATTGCAACCGTCAAATGTGCAAGGAATTGTGAAAAATGAATTGAAATTGAACTCTTTCAAGAAAATAGACGAGCAGAAATTTCCAAAGTGCAAACTCTAAGAGGCAAACAATTTAATTGTTTGATAAATGATTTCGGATCGTAAAGTCGGGGGGGGGGAGAGAAAAGTGATCTTGTATTAGCCTGCACATCTGAATTGATAATTGAATCGAAAGAAAAGTTTACTCACATGCAGTCGTGCCATATTTTGAGTCCAAAGACGAACTCTGGTTTTAAAAGTATTTCTTACTTGAGACACATAATATTTTATATGGTGTAAGCAAATTACGTTATATAATATTTCTATTATCGATTAAGCAATGTTGCTCATCTTAAATGACGATGTCAAATGACACATCTATAACTTTTTCGGTCGCGACGAATCTTTTTCTTTTCTTTACATGAACTTTTTCATGATCATTATTTTACAATGATTTGATTTATCGACCACTGCAATCAAGCAAGACGCGTATACAAAATTACATTTCATTCTTTGCTTGTCAGTTAACGCTTCATTAAGCTATTCCGATGCATCAATGTATAGTGTATGACGCATGAACAGTAACGTTTTCACAATTTCTTATTTATGTCACAAAATCAGCAACGATGCGTTTTAATAGATTGAAATTCGAAAGGCAAAAATTATTTGAATTCGTATAGAAGACCTTTAATGATTGTTTCATTCAGATGTACCCCGTCCACCACATAAGGTGATCTAAAGGTGAATTAGAAGGAAACAGCAAGACGAATGGAAAGTGAAAGAGTGAATGGAAGAAGTAGGACCTAACAGTACCCCCGCAACAACCATGACGTCTCAACAGTCATACAAACATGTATTAAGTGTTTAGATTATTATCTATGGATACGTTTTACGTTGCAGAAATCTACGCCAGGACAGACAAGCCGAACCATTTCTAAATAAAATCGTACTATTAAATTTGGAAATATTTAACTCTTAAGACTCCTTAAGAACCGAAATTATGACCAGTAAAATCTTAACTTTCTCTATCCCATAATATATTTAGTTCTTTGTGCATCAAAGTCTTTGCTGTCAGGCCTTTACGAGTAACTATATGTTGCATGTAAGTTCTAAATGATCCCAAGATCGTTTTCATTTGAAAATTTTTTTCTACCAGAAGCGACGTTTGATTAAGTAAAAGTTCAAAATTTTCCCGTCTTTGAGTAGAATTTTCATTCACTTAATCTGCCATTTTGAGCATGTTTTGTGAAGAAAACCTGAAATAGTACAATGCAGATCCACCCGTTTATCCTCAGTATCGAATACTGACTCGATCATCGTCCTTGATATCACCCAGTATGTGTGACAGGTTATACAATTAAATCGTCTGAGTTACAGTGAAAGAGTGTATGGCTCCAATGATAAATCAAATTCAATTGATTTCTATCGCTACCAAACTGTACCAAACTTGGTCGATTGCTTGCAGCTGTGGCCATTGTGAACTGACCATCTCTTTGTGATTGCAATTAAGCCCTTTCTTCTCCCTAACGCAGTAAGCAATCGATGAGGCAGACTCAAAGTGTGATATTTGGCGGCAACATTCATCTAAGATTAACTGCAGGCAGGCTGTGAGAGATTGACTCTGGACCACTTTATTCCCGAAGGTGTCAGAGAATTGGAGAATGGTGTGACTTTAATAAATTTAGGGCGAGTGTTTGATCTGTCAATGCTTTTGTATGGACTGTTTTCCTTTTGACTTTACAAACATTACGTCTTAGATCTTGATTAAGTTGAGATGATTTAACGCCTAGAATGGACTTCAACATGATCCTTTAGTGTGATTTTTGAAGGACAACGTACCTTATTTATATCCTTATGCTTTTACAGGTTGAAAGATCTATTTGTATACAGTATGCCTTCCTTTCTCTTTTACAGATGTAAAGTAAAAGGAAAGAGCATTCATCGTGAAGGTTAATATAAAACAATCTCATTATCTTCTTTCTTCTCCATTATTTTACATCAGTCACTTCTGATGTCTTCAGCTCTCTCTCTCTCTCTCTCTCTCTCTCTCTCTCTCTCTCTCTCTCTCTCTCTCTCTCTCTCTCTCTCTCTCTCTCTCTCTCTCTCTCTCTCTCTCTCTCTCTCTCTCTCTCTCTCTCTCTCTCTCTCTCTCTCTCTCTCTCTCTCTCTCTCTCTCTCTCTCTCTCTCTCCCTCCCTCCCTCCCTCCTCCTCCCTCTCCCTCCCTCCCTCCCTCCCTCCCTCTCTCCCTCTCTCTCTCTCTCTCTCTCTCTCTCTCTCTCTCTCTCTCTCTCCCTCTCTCTCTCTCTCTCTCTCTCTCTCTCTCTCTCTCTCTCCCTATCTATCTATCTATCTCTCCCTCTCTCCCTCTATCCCTATCCCTATCCCTCCCTCCATATTTATATATATATATATCTTTCTTTTTCTTTTTTCTAATTTATAATGCATGGATGAAACATATTCCACAGCAACTACCTACATTCAATCAAAATATATCTATCCAACCATCTACAGAAAAATTGAATGTCTTTTCTCTATATTTGTATATATTAATAATATGTATACACATGCACACAGAATATAACTATACCCATAATAATATATCCATTTATATATAACATATACACACATACTCACAATACACACACATATAAAATATATACCCATAATAATATATCCATTTATATATATATATATACACATATATATATATATACGTGAGAGAGAGAGATAGAGAGAGAGATAGAGAGAGATATAATATATATATATATATATATATATATATATATATAGATATATATATATATATGATAGAGAGAGAGACAGACAGACAGACAGACAGACAGACATTGAGACAGAGACACAGAGAGAGAGAGAGAGAGAGAAGAGAGAAGAGAAGAGAAAGAAGAGAGACAGGGAAGAGAGACAGAGAACAGACAGACAGACAGACAGACAGACAGACAGACAGACAGACAGAGACAGAGACAGAGAGAGAGAGAGAGAGAGAGAGAAAGAGAGGTCATTGTACTCAAACTTTATGTATTCATATATTTTAATTGCATATCTGTTTGGTGATTTAACAAACTCCATATCATATAAGTAAAGAGTAACCAGCTAATTTACTTAATTAGACATATTAATAGTGAACTATGCAGAAATCTTACGAAAGTTGGAACAGAGCAATATTTGCATCTTTCTCGGGGTTTTGTTTCTTTGGGTTTTTTAGGGGTTTGGTTTATTTCAGTTGGGGTTTTTTAAGGAGTCGCCTACATCTCATAGACCTGTGATATTTATTTTATACAAAAGATGTTCGTGGTCTTTGAAAATAACCCTTGCTTTCTTAGCCACATCTTCCTTATATAGATCATTAAAAATGTAATGGTTGATGAGCATGATTTTATTCCTTTTTTATTTTATTTTCATGTTTGCAGAAAATGAGTGGATCGTTTAAATAAAATTCCTGTACATCTTCTTTTGCTTGCAAGTGGCAACAAAATATCAAACTCCGGCAAAGTTGCCCTTCTATTTATTTATACAAGCCTGAATAAAGGATTTCGGAACCTCCCAAGTTTTGTTAACGATGTCTTCCATTCCGCAAACACCATTGTTACATTGAAATATTCGAAAGCCCACCAGAAATGGGGAAGATCTTTACAAGGTTCCATTACAACCTTCATCGTTGTTAAATTGGCGTGAATGCATTTCCCAGTGGCCAGGCTTACGATCCATCGTCGCTGTGGATCCCAGGCAAACTGCTGCCGGGTGGAATTAAGGTGGAAATTAGAAGACTGGAGCGACTTCATATCCAGGTTTGTTTCCAAGCACGATTTAGATGCCCTGGCTTTGATTACTTTCCGCCAGGTGAGCACCATTTGAAACAAATTATGCTGGTCTTTATGACGGGCCGCTGAACAATTTCTGAGAAGCACGGGAGATCTATCTTCGGTCAAGGTTGAGAGGACAAACAATACCGTCGGTTTTCCACCAATATTAGAGTTCCCCAGGCTGTTGGAGGTGGTTCAACCAGAGGCCAGTTGTACGTAATGTCTGGTGCTATTTCCGTAATGTACCATTTAAAAGGTTTGCAGTTTAAACGCTTCCGCAAAGCCAGTTGTTTGGAGATGTCACCTGGGTCCAAAGTTCGCAATTCTGGTCGTCGCAGAAATACATATTCTTTGTATTCATCCATCCATACAGAGGCTAGACGAATGTAGTTTGACCAACGCTCCCATTCAGAGAATACGGGAGCTGTCTGAACAGATGGGCAACTCGCGAGCATGGAGCATCTACCATACTTCCACCGCATTGCCAGGTTTTGAAAGAAAGTTCATATTGTTCAGCACCCCAAATCTTCAGACCGGGATCAAACTTTTCTATTTTCTCCCACCATCGACGACTGATAGCAAACGCGCATCCCAGCATGACTGGAACACCGTACGGTTCAGGTATTTTCTTTTTGTCTTCCTTGAGTATTGGCAAGTGCTGGTTTTGCAGATCCCAACTGAATGCATTTCTCTCGTGTGGAATGCCAGTTAAATGAAACGTGTCTTTATTTATAATGTCAACCACCGGACTCGTGACGGTCTTGTAGTCCAAAACCATTGGTTCAATTAAAGGAGGGAGAAAATTGTAACCGACTTCGATGTGCGCATCGAGGAAAACTAAAAACTGACCAGTTGATGCATCGGCTCCAGCGACTCGGGTAGAAATCAAGCCCAACCGTTGAGAGGTACGTATTATTTTCACTTTCGTAAAATGCCTCCGAACGTAATCCTCCAAGGGGTCTTCAAGCTGGTTGACGTGCTGGCATCATCGACAAGAATTATTTCCCTTAGTAAACTCGACGGTGATCTATTTACCACTCCATGTACAGTACGCAAAATGGTCGCGTCATGTTCGTCATGAAAGGGAATTATAACGGATACGGAATTTTCCGGGATATTTTTCAAGAAAAGTTGCTTCTTGCAAATTTCTTCCTGAAGTCTTTCACAGATCTTTCCAAAGATATGCTTCTACTAACTGAGACATTATAATTGTATTTCGAGTATAGTCGCCTCGACTGTTCCACCATTTCTGGTGAAAGCGTAAGAATGGCAGCCGCTCCATGTTCGCCTGGTCCACTTCTGTTCCGGTCCCTTTCCATTAATTGAAAATCGTTCCAGTCAGTTTTCTCGTCTAAACGGTTTGACAACGTCACGACTGTGATGCCAGGCATGACTGCAAATGGATTCCTGATTTTGCTTGCGACTGGTTTAATGATAACAGTTTTGATTTCTACTTCCGTTTCTGTGTCCCATCCACGGTCTTCATATACCTGTAGATGAATACAACAAAAGTGAGCAGGTATTTGTGTATGTATGTTTGTGTGGAATCAATTGCATACATAAATATCTTACATGGACAGAATCTATTATACAAGATAATGTCCCTTCAAAAGGATGCTTACAATACATCTATGCATTATCCATTAATCCTTAAATCATTGCATAATGCTGAGGACAGGCAAACAAAGAATAAAGAAGACATGTTTACAGACAGCGGGAGCCTACATGCAATACAAACATAAATGAGATGTGACACAAGCACTGTTTTCATTACGAAATAGTGATGAATAAGACATGTTGTCCAAAAGAAAAAAGAAACAGCAAAAAGCAGGTACAGTTGATAATATATCAGTTATAGGATGTAAGACAAGGAAAATGGTTTTCATACGAATGCCACCATGCGTAACGATGACCACACAGACACTAAAAAAAGGATATAAAGCCTTGTTTTCATGGAGCAGAATATTCAGTACTTTCCTCTCACGGAACATTCCCATTCGGCAATATGCCATGTCATGTAGCATTTGTGTTTCCATGAAAAGTGGGAGATATTCAATGCCGTGTTTGCTTCAGACATCATAGCTACCACCACAAAATTATACTTGAGTCTGCTTGTCTCCCTCGTGGAATATATTGAGATAAAAATTAAAAAAGTGTGTAACATATGGCTACAGCTACAGTTTTGTTACTAAAACAGAAAGTTGCACTTTCTAGACAACTGAGATTTTGGTTTCGTGGAATTATCTACACCACAAAACAGCAAAAACCAACAACCTTTGGTGTTGTCACCAATATCAACTGTATTTTTTCCATATGTGTTGTTGCAGCTGTGTGTCTTTGTACTCTGTCGAAGATGCATTTACACACTTTCTAGATCTAGTCATAATTCAAAATTTCATTTTGAATTGAGGTCTAGACATAAAAGGTAGTAAGAGGAAATGTGTCTTTCTTTCTTTCTTTATAAGTTCCCATTTCTACCTTCCGGTGTATCGGATCAGATGCCCGAAATGATCTTTCTCCAAGCTGTCCTGTCCTGACATTTTCTGTTTCCTTCCGAAAATGTTAAATTTCTTTCCTTTAATGCCTCTTTTATATCTTCTTCCCACTTTGTCCAAGGTCTGCCTTTGGTCTTTTACCTTGAGTGTTAGGCCTGTATACTGATTTAGATATTATATTGTCATTCATTCTGTTTACATGCCTAAATCATCTCAGTTGATTCATTTCTATCTTAGTTTTTATGCTATCTGCTTTGGTTAGATCTCTTATTGTTGTGTTTCTGATTTTGTCTCTTTTAATTTTCCCTACTACTCTTCTTAGACCTTTCAGCTGCTTTTATGTTCCTGTATTCTCTACTGTCTAAAGGTCCAGCTTCGCTGCCCTAGAAGAGAGTACGACAATAAACTGTGTTGTATGCTATCACTTTGGTTTTTGTTGACAATTCTTGTTTACCTACAAATGCCTTTGCTAGACGGTTATATATCGCATTTGCCTTTTGGATTCTCCGGCTGATTTCTTCTCTTAGTTTTCCCTCTGAGTTAATCATTACTCCTAAGTAATTGTAGCTTTGAACTTGTTTTAAATTCTCCTGCTTAATTTAAGATTTTGTGTATTAGCTTCCCTAGTTACTAGCGTTGTTTTGGTTTTCTTTGCATTTACTCTCATTCCTTTTATATTTAATTCATTATTCATAATGTTGATATTCGACTGAAGGTCCCTTTCTGATTTCCAAACAGAACTAAATCATCAGCAAATGAAACAATTTCTACATTTACTTTTTTTCAGCTTCCATATACCTACATTCATTTTCTTCCTTTTTGAGGATGCCTTTGCGGCTGAATCCCTTATTATTATTATTATTATTATTATTATTATTATTATTATTATTATTATTATTATTATTATTATTATTTTATTATTATTATTATTATTATTATTATTAATATTATTATTATTATTATTATTATTATTATTATTATTATTATTATTATTATTATTATTATTATTATTATTATTATTATTATTATTATTCCGGGCAGTGGACAGGTAAACACCTGTACGGGGAGTAGATGATCCCGCCCTCCACGAGTCTCCTGCTGCCTTGCAGGCACGTCTTGGTTGACCAAATGCTAAGGGAGTTAACCCCAAAAGAAAACAACCTGCTGCCTTGCAAGCCGGTCTTGACTGACCAAAGGCTAAGTGAGTTAACCCTGACAGAAAATAACAACCTGCTGCCTTGCAGGCTGGTCTTGAATGACTAAAGGCTAAGGGAGTTAACCCTGACAGAAAATAACAAGGCCCGGTAGGGGGCCTCAAGGTGGCAGCCCCACCATCTACCTAGTGTACAGTGGGCTAATCCCTACTTATCCAAAACAATCCCTATCCTGAGCTAAGTCCATGTTTTTATTTGATTTTATCTGTTTTTATTTGTTTTTTTATCTGTTCTTGTTTTCATTCTTTTTATTTTTTTTACCTTCTCTTTTGTGTCTTGTCAATATCGCGTATGTATCTACATGTAGACTGGTCCTCCTCCAAGGAGGTTACTACAATATCAAGAAAAAGAAAAGAAGGAAGAAGAAGAAGAAGAAGAAGAAGAAGAAGAAGAAGAAGAAGAAGAAGAAGAAGAAGAAGAAGAAGAAGAAGAAGAAGAAGAAGAAGAAGAAGAAGAAGAAGAAGAAGAAGAAGAAGAAGAAGAAGAAGAAGAAGAAGAAGAAGAAGAAGAAGAAGAAGAAGAAGAAGAAGAAGAAGAAGAAGAAGAAGAAGAAGAAGAAGAAGAAGAAGAAGAAGAAGAAGAAGAAGAAGAAGAAGAAGAAGAAGAAGAAGAAGAAGAAGAAGAAGAAGAAGAAGAAGAAGAAGAAGAAGAAGAAGAAGAAGAAGAAGAAGAAGAAGAAGAAGAAGAAGAAGAAGAAAAGAAGAAGAAGAAGAAGAAGAAGAAGAAGAAGAAGAAGAAGAAGAAGAAGAAGAAGAAGAAGAAGAAGAAGAAGAAGAAGAAGAAGAAGAAGAAGAAGAAGAAGAAGAAGAAGAAGAAGAAGAAGAAGAAGAAGAAGAAGAAGAAGAAGAAGAAGAAGAAGAAGAAGAAGAAGAAGAAGAAGAAGAAGAAGAAGAAGAAGAAGAAGAAGAAGAAGAAGAAGAAGAAGAAGAAGAAGAAGAAGAAGAAGAAGAAGAAGAAGAAGAAGAAGAAGAAGAAGAAGAAGAAGAAGAAGAAGAAGAAGAAGAAGAAGAAGAAGAAGAAGAAGAAGAAGAAGAAGAAGAAGAAGAAGAAGAAGAAGAAGAAGAAGAAGAAGAAGAAGAAGAAGAAGAAGAAGAAGAAGAAGAAGAAGAAGAAGAAGAAGAAGAAGAAGAAGAAGAAGAAGAAGAAGAAGAAGAAGAAGAAGAAGAAGAAGAAGAAGAAGAAGAAGAAGAAGAAGAAGAAGAAGAAGAAGAAGAAGAAGAAGAAGAAGAAGAAGAAGAAGAAGAAGAAGAAGAAGAAGAAGAAGAAGAAGAAGAAGAAGAAGAAGAAGAAGAAGAAGAAGAAGAAGAAGAAGAAGAAGAAGAAGAAGAAGAAGAAGAAGAAGAAGAAGAAGAAGAAGAAGAAGAAGAAGAAGAAGAAGAAGAAGAAGAAGTAATAAATACAATGATATACCGGGCTTGAACTTTCGAAGACGACTCTGGAAAAACACAGACTGTGATTTTTGGAACATGGAATGTTAGGGCAATTAATGGAAAGGAGTTAGAATTAGCTGAAAAATGGAAAAATTCAAAGTAGACATTTTGGCTATTACAGAAACAAAGAAAAAGGACAAAGTATAGAAAATGTAGGACCAAATCATACTTTAATCTTCTCAGGAGTAGATGTCAAAGATAGAGCTAGAGCAAGAGTAAGCCTCCTAATGCATAAAAGGCAAAAAAATGCTACTAGAAAGTTGGAAATTTGTAAGCCCACGGCTATTAGAGGTAAATATTAAACCAAAAGGAAGAGAACTTTAATTATTAATAGCTTATGGACCAAACAAAGATTCCCCAAAAGAAGAAAAAGATATCTTCGAAAATGATTTACAAATAGCTGCAGAGAATCTCAAACCCAAACAGGAATTAATGGTTTTGGGAGATTTAAACGCTAGAGTAGGCAAAACTGTAGAAACACCAGGAGGAGTAATAGGTAAAGAAGGAGAGACAACAACGTCTCCAAATGAAGAGAGACTAACAAATGTTTGCCTAAAGAATAACATGAAAATAGCTAACACATTTTTTCCTCATAAAGATATCCACAAATATACAAGAGTAAATGAAGACAGATGTGAAAAGTCAATCATAGACTACATAATAGTTAGCAGCTCCCTTTACAGTACAATGGATGCTAGAGTAAGCAGAGGAGCTGAAATATTTAGTGATCATCACCTAGTGATAGTCAAAATGAGATTATTAACTGAAGAAAACAAACAGAAAAGGAAAGAGAAGAAAGCTACTAAACTCAAAATAGAAAAACTAAATAACCAATAGTAAAACAGATGTACCAATCCAGGATAAAAAGATCTATCAGTGAAAGGCAGATGGATCTGAAGGAAAGCACAATAGAAGAAAAGTGGCAAATATATAAAGAAACACTCCTCAGTTGTACTGAAGAGGTCTGTGGTAGGAAACAAATTAAAGGAGATGGGAAAAAGGACAGCATGGTGGAATGAGAATGTCAAGACTAAGATCAAAGAAAAGAAAGATGCCTGGAAGAAATACTTGCAAACAAAGAAACCACAGGATAGGATAAATTACGTGAGTAAAAGAACTATCGCCAAAGAGGAAGTTTGGAAAGCAAAACAGGAACAGTGGAAAGAGTTTGGACAAAGACTTCAAGAAAGCTATCAAGGAAATCAAAAGCTGTTCTGGGGAGCAATGAAGAGCACGAGAAAGACCAAAACATGCCCAATACGACAAATTAAGAAACGCCAAAGGAGAAATAATGAAAGGAGACAGCGAAATCATGGAAACGTGGAGAAAGTATTTTCAACAATTACATAATCCCTCCAGAACATATGAAACAAGGAGTACAGATCAATTATTAAGAGTAACAAGTAATGGAGATGAGACAGCTGAAAAAAGTAGATATCTCAATGGAAGAACTTCAAACAGCTATAAGAAAAGTGAAATTAGGAAAAGCCCCAGTAGCAGATCAAGTTTATCCAGAAATGATTAAAAATCAAGGGAGAGAGGCAGACAAACTATTACATGCAATATGTCGACAAGCATAGAAGTCCAAACAAGTGCCAGACGACTGGAAAAAGGGAACGGTAGTACCAATACATAAGAAAGGATCAACCATGGAATGCTCCAACTATAGAGGGATATCACGACTTAGCGTACCAGGAAAAGTGTATGCAAGGATTCTGGAAATGAGACTTAGGAAAAGAGTAAAGGATCAGATTGATTTAGACCAGGAAGAAGTGTACAAGATCA